>JAIUZE010049759.1:0-12846 GCA_022085475.1 Heliosperma pusillum
GAAAGACAACTAAAACAATGACAATTTGATGGAAGTTCAGACACTTTGCAATACTCTGTTTCTGTTTGGATTAATTGACAAAGAACTAAGATAGGACCTTAATCAAAGCACAAAGCCAATGATTGAGGGTTGAACTGTGATCCCAGCACACAGCTAAGGACCCAAGCTCACTTCCAAGCACAAAGCAAAGGAAGTTGTCTCAAGCACACAGCCAAGAGATGCAAGAGAAACAAGGTTTCAGTTTTATATTTTACTTCAAATCTGTCTTTCATTCATTAGGAAATGGCCTTATATAGGCAAGGAGATTACATCCTACTCGTTCAATACATCCTAGGGCCACAATTGGCTTGCAAAAGAAACAGAAATAACAGCTACATTGTTTAGAATTAAAGCAATAAAGTAGAAAAGCAGTCTAATGAGACAATCTGCCTTAATGGGGTTGTTTAGGTTGAAACTGGTGGAGGAGTGGACTTCCAGGCTTGAATCTTGAGCTCAACTGAAGTTGGATGAATGCCAAAGGGTCTGCTAAAAGATCCTCGAGCTTGTTTGTTCAAAATAGGAAAGTTTGATAGTGACATTTAAACTACTGCAAAAGGCTGAATTCCTGGACAGTTTGTAGTTGTCCCTAAGCTAACTTTTTGTGTGTTTGTTTCTGGGGGGGGAAGTCCTGGGGAAAGTTGTAGAGGACCTTCCCAAGACATAGGTTTGAGGGTTGGTTAGGCTTGTTTGATTGTGTGGGGCCCCATGGACCTTGTTTAGAAAGGCTGTGATAGGCTGTTTTTGGCTGGGGGCTGTTTTTGTTGTGTTGGGTTTGTTGGGCTGTTGGCTGAGCTTTGTTGTGGCCTAGTCTTGGGAAGTGGATGGCTAGGCTTTGTTCTGGTTGTGGTGGTGTTGTCTTAGCAGGCTTGAAGTGGTTGTGGCTTGGACTGAATAGAACATTGTCATAGCTGGTCATGGTGTTGTCTGAATGTAGGTTGTTGTTTTGATGTTGAGTCTTGTCTTGAGTTTGTGTCTTGTCTTGAGCTCGTGTCATGGCTCGTGTCTTGGCTTGGTCACATACTCCCGTTGCAACCTCCTTTTCTTGAAAAGGATTTGCCCTCAAATCTTCCTCACCTTCATCATCTGATTCACCATGGTAAGGACTCAGGTCTCCAACATTGAAAGTACCATGTACACCATAGCTTCCTGGTAGATCCACCTTGTAAGCATTGGTGCCTATCTTCTCCAATATCTCAAATGGTCCATCAGCTCTTGGCATGAGCTTGTTTCTCCTCTTGTCTGGAAATCTCTCTTTTCTTAAATGCAACCATACAAGATCCCCTGCCTTGAATTCCCTTGCTTTCTTAGGCCCCTTGGACCTAGCTTTGTACAACTCATTGGACCTTTCAATCTGCTTCTTGACTTGCTCATGAATCTGTATCATTTGCTCAACTCTTTTCTTTGCATCATAGCTTGCCTTGTTTCCTTTGACTGGTGCTAGGTCTGTAGGCATGAGAGGATTAGTGCCCTAAACTGTTTCAAAAGGACTTTTACCTGTGCTGCTGGAGGGAGCTCTGTTGAAGGCAAATTCAGCTTGTGCTAGCTTGAGGTCCCAATCTTTTAATGACTTAGAAACAATGCTCCTTAAGATCTTCCCTATTGTTCTGTTAGTGACTTCTGTCTGCCCATCAGTTTGGGGATGGTGAGAAGTACTAAACAATAACCTGGTCTTCAACAGCTTCCACAAGGTTCTCCAGAAATGGCTCATGAACTTTGTGTCTCTATCGGAGACAATGCTTCTAGGGACCCCATGTAACTTGACAACTTCCCTAAAGTATAGTTCAGCCACCCCCAATGCATCCTCAGTCTTCTTACAAGCAATGAAATGTGCCATCTTGCTGAATCTATCTACAACCCCCATGATTGAATCCTTTCCCCTTTGAGTTCT
This sequence comes from Heliosperma pusillum, assembly GCA_022085475.1. NCBI lineage: Eukaryota > Viridiplantae > Streptophyta > Magnoliopsida > Caryophyllales > Caryophyllaceae > Heliosperma > Heliosperma pusillum. The sequence goes on from JAIUZE010049759.1 coordinate 1,928, forward strand.
AGGTAAGGCTACAATAAAGTCCATACTGAGGTCTTCCCATGGCTTGTTGGGTACTGGAAGTGGTGTGTAAGGGCCTGCTTGAAAGTGTGCCTTGGCTAGTTGACAAGATCTGCATCTCTTGAGGGCATCTTGCCCATCACTGAGCATCTTAGGCCAATAGAACTGATCTTGTAAGATGTCATAGGTCTTCTGTACCCCAAAGTGACCAGCAAGGCCATTGGAGTGACCCTCTTTGACCAGTAGTCCCCTATAAGGTCCCTTAGGCACACACAGTTTGTTTCCATAGAATAAGTATCCTTCTTGAGCTGTGTACTTGCTCCCTTTCTTGACTTGCCCTTCTTGGTGTACCTCCCATTCATGCTTGAAGTCTGGGTCCTCGTGATAGAGCTCTTTCATAAATTCAAACCCCAACACCCTTTGCTCCATGAAGGTCAACATTACAGACCTTCTAGACAATGCATCAGCTACAACATTGTTCTTACCTTCTATGTACTTGCTGGAGAATGAGAAGGATTGCAAGAACTCTACCCATTTGGCATGCCTGGGGTTGAGTTTGTGTTGCCCATTGATGTATTTGAGAGCCTCATGATCAGAATGAAGCACAAAAGGCTTAGGCTTCAAGTAGTGTCCCCAATGATTCAATGCCCTCACAATGGCATAGAATTCCTTGTCATATGTGGAATAGTTAAGCTTGGCCCCATTTAGCTTCTCACTGAAGTATGCCACAGGTTTCTTTTCTTGAGTAAGCACAACTCCTATGCCAAGGCCACTGGCATCACACTCTACCTCAAAGAGTTTGTTAAAATCTGGTAGAACCAATATTGGAGATTTACACAATAGCTCTTTGATCAGATTGAAGGACCTTTCAGCCTTCTCATTCCACTTGAACTCTCCCTTCTTCATGCACTCAGTAATAGGGGCCATGATTGAACTAAACCCTTGTATGAACCTCCTATAGAAAGATGCCAACCCATGGAAACTTCTTACATCAGTAACATTTTGGGGAATGGGCCATTCCTTGATTGCTTGCACTTTCTCAGGATCAACTGCTACCCCTTTCTTAGAGATGATGAACCCAAGGAAGTAAACCTCAGGCTGCATGAAGGTGCACTTCTCTAGCTGGCCATACAACTTGTTTTCTCTTAGGACCTCAAACAACAACTTCAGATGTTGCAAATGTTCTCCCTTAGTTGAACTGTAAATAAGAATATCATCAAAGTACACCACTACACACTTGCCTAAGTAAGGCCTTAGGCCCTCTGTCATCAACCTCATGAAGGTGCTAGGGGCATTAGACAACCCAAAAGGCATCACCAGCCATTCATAGAGCCCATGTTTAGTCTTGAAAGCTGTCTTCCATTCATCCCCTGCTCTTATCCTCACTTGGTGGTAGCCCTGCCTCAGATCAATCTTAGTGAACACTTGAGCCCCACTTAGCTCATCCATAATATCATTAAGTCTAGGTATGGGAAACCTATACTTGATGGTAATGTTGTTGATGGCCCTACTATCAATACACATACGCCAAGTCCCATCCTTTTTTGGCACAAGCAAGGCTGGTACAGCACAAGGACTGAGGGACTCTCTGACATAGCCCCTGTTGAGTAGTTCACCTACTTGAAGTTGGAGCTCTTGTGTAGCCTTAGGGTCACTCCTGTAGGCTGGCTTGTTGGGTAAGATAGCTCCAGGCACTAGGTCAATGTGGTGCTCTATCCCTCTAAGTGGTGGCAGTCCACTAGGAAGCTCAGTAGGGAAGACCTCACCATAACTTTCTAGGATAGATTTGACCTCTTCAGGGATATCAATGATACTCATCCCAGTCTCCTTGACTAGCAATATGTATACAGGTTGTAGCTCACTTAGCTCTTGTGCTATTTCTGATTCACTTATCAACATGACTTCTTTGGAAGCCGCACTCATGGGGTTTGGGTTGATCTTTAAAGCAGGTGGTAAAGGTGCTAGGGTGATCTTCTTCTTCCCATACTTGAAGGTGTAAGTGTTGTCTCTCCCATGGTGTATGGCATCCCTATCAAACTCCCATGGCCTCCCTAATAGAAGGTGACAAGCATCCATAGGCAGTACATCACACAAGGCCTCATCAGCATATCCTTTCCCAATAGAAAATGGAACAACCCATTGTTGATCTACTTTAACTTCAGCCCCCTTGTTCAGCCACCTAAGCTTGTAAGGTTGAGGGTGGTCTTTGGTGGGCAATGTTAGTTTATCCACCATTGTCTTAGAGGCTACATTGGTGCAACTCCCTCCATCCACAATCAGATTACACACCCTCCCTTTTATGGTGCACCTAGTTCTAAAGATCTGGTGTCTTTGATCTTCTTCTAAGGGTTGGGGTTGTGTGTGCATCACCCTCCAAGTCACCAGACTTAACCCAGCATCAGGTTCTATCAACTCCTCACTAGCCTCTATCTCAGGCTCTTCCATCTCCTCATCACAGACCAACACCTCATCATCTCCCCAATGGATTACTTCTAGGGTACTCAGAGCCCTTTTAGATGGGCATTCTCTAGCAAAATGCCCATACCCTTGACATTGAAAGCACTTTTTGAGAGGGGTAGTCTTCCTTTGGCCTGCCTCAACAGCCTTGCCTTTATCAAGGTTGAAAGGAGTCTTAACAGGAACCACAGGTTCTCCTATCTTAACTCCTACAAAAGGTTTGAAGGTGGGGGTTCTGGAAGGTGTCTTAGAAGCACTGGCCTTTCCTTTTCCCAATTTTTCTACCCTTAAAGACAAGTTGACAGCTTCCTCAAAGGAGTATATGTTTTGTAGCCTGACTTTGCTAGCTATTCTTTCATCCAACCCTTCTAAGAACCTTGCTATCTTTTGTTCAGATTTCTCAACAACCTCACATTGCAAAGTGAGTTGTTCAAAGTCTCTTAGGTAGGACTCTAAAGGTCTTTGGTCTTGCTTTAGGTGAGTAAGCTTAATGAACATGTCTTGAGTGTAGTCCCTAGAGACAACCTTAGCTCTCATTTTCTTTTTCAGTTTGAGCCATGACTTTACAGGTTCTTTCCCTTCTCTAACCCTCAAGGTTTTCATGTTTTCATACCAAAGTGAGGCATAGCCTTTTAGTTTCATGATAGCAACCTTAAAAGCCTTTCTATCAGTGTATCCTTTAAACTCAAAGACTCTTTCTACCGACCTTAGCCAATCTAAGAAATCATCAGGGTTCAAGCTACCTAGAAAGTCAGGAATCTCTACCTTGATATCTTTGTCTTGGTGTCTGAGAAGATTGTGATCTGAGCCATCTGAATCTGACATTTCAAACTGATCTACAAGTTGTCTCCTCCTTACTCCACCTTGTGGGAAAGGTGCTCCTCTCCCTCGACCTCTGCCTCCCCTTGTATCATTGTTCTGTTGGCCCTCAAGGAGTTCATTGACAGATCTAGAGACCTCCATTACAGTTCTGGCAAGATCTTGAACTGTGTTTTCAAGAACTGTGATTCTCTCTTCACTCATGGTTGTATTTTGTGTTTTTAATGTAGTTAGGTAGATGAACTCACAAACCAAAGCTCTGATAACCAATTTGCACTGAAACTATTCAGAAAAACAACTAAGACAATAACAATTTGAATGAAGCTCAGACACTTTGCAATACTCTGTTTTCTGTTTGGATTAATTGACAAAGAACTAAGATAGGACCTTAATCAAAGCACAAAGCCAATGATTGAGGGTTGAACTGTGATCCCAGCACACAGCTAAGGACCCAAGCTCACTTCCAAGCACAAAGCAAAGGAAGTTGTCTCAAGCACACAGCCAAGAGATGTTAACAGAAACAAGGTTTCAGTTTTTGTGTTTACTTCAAATCTACCTTTCATTCATTAGGAAATGCCTTATATGGCAATGAGATTCACTCCTACTCGTTCATACATCCTAGGGCCCACAATGGCCTTGCAAAAGAAAACCGAAATAACAGCTACATTGTTCAGAATTAAAGCAACAAAGTAGCACAGCGTCTAATGAGACAATCTGCCTTAATGAGGTTTGTTTAGGTGTGAAACTGTGATGATTGGACTTCCAGGCTTGAAATCTTGAGCTCAACTGAAGTTGGATGAATTCCAACGGGTCTGCTAAAGATCCTCGAGCTTGTTTGTTCAAAATAGGAAAGTTTGATAGTGACATTTAAACTACTGCAAAAGGCTGAATTCCTGGACAGTTTGTAGTTGTCCCTAAGCTAACTTGTTGTGTGTTTGTTTCTGGGGGGGGAAGTCCTGGGGAAAGTTGTAGAGGACCTTCCCAAGACATAGGTTTGAGGGTTGTTTAGGCTTGTTTGATTGTGTGGGGCCCCATGGACCTTGTTTAGAAAGGCTGTGATAGGCTGTTTTTGGCTGGGGGCTGTTTTTGTTGTGTTGGGTTTGTTGGGCTGTTGGCTGAGCTTTGTTGTGGCCTAGTCTTGGGAAGTGGATGGCTAGGCTTTGTTCTGGTTGTGGTGGTGTTGTCTTAGCAGGCTTGAAGTGGTTGTGGCTTGGACTGAATAGAACAGTGTCATAGCTGGTCATGGTGTTGTCTGAATGTAGGTTGTTGTTTTGATGTTGAGTCTTGTCTTGAGTTTGTGTCTTGTCTTGAGCTCGTGTCATGGCTCGTGTCTTGGCTTGGTCACATACTCCCGTTGCACCCGTAATTATCTCCGGATGAGCATCGACTTCGGCACGGCTCATAACAAAGATAGAACCCTTAGGTTTAGCAATTGGAGGGGGAAACTTACGATCGGGGCAATCTTCATAACGGTGACCACCCTTTTGACAAAAGTAGCAAATATAAGGTCAGTTGGAACAAGACACACCGGGGTGGTTGTCTACAACAGTTACATTGGCGACCTTGAGCATGAGTTTGAGGGGCATAAGGCCTATGAGCCACATTAGAAGTAGCTCGGGGAATGAAAGGAGCGGGAGCTCTTGTATTTGCATTGTAAGGAGGATTGAATCTTCTCTTGTTGGCATAAGAGTTAGAAGAAGACGGAGTAAACGGTCTCTTCCCATAGACATTAGGCCTAGGAGTGAAAGAAGGAGAGGGATTATTCATCATAGCTGATGCGTGCATTTTGTATAGACCTTTTAAGCCATATTTGCACGCATTTCCATGCTTATTTAGTAGTGTTTTACTACAAATGTCCCCCGAATAGTCTACTTTGGTTTGTTTTGTAATATTTGCAGATATGGACCAGAATGACGGAAAACTTGCTATTTTGTAGCTCCTCAAGCATGCATAAGTGATTCGGAAAGGAATCTTGGTGTCTCGGAATGCATGAAGTCGTGTTAAAGGAATGGAAGAACGAAATTCATGAGCAAAACACTAGCTTTCGATCGACTATGTTATTACTTAGAAGACCTCGATCGAGCATTATTTTGCTCGATCGAGCTGCTGGCCTTGGAAGTTTTACTCGATCGACCACTAAGGGCACTCGATCGAGTACTTTTGACAGCAAATTGTGATCGATCGAGTGGTTCCATGCTGATGGGCTTCGCGAGATAGTGTGTTAAGCAATGGACGCCTTGTAATTTGTTATTCTACTTAAGGGTGAAAATACGTAACAATAGAGAACTTCTTACCCTAGACTGGATCTTGACTTTTATTCTGGATCTGAATTTGAGGACTTCTTCTGACTTTCTTCCTCTTTCGTATTCGGGTATTATTGTTCTTGAATTCAATTAGCTATTTCTCTATGTCTTTTTGTTTCTTATTTATTATTGTTGTTGTTCTTCTTTCTATTATGCGTAGCTAATTCCTTTGCTAGGATTTAGGGGAACCGTGACTTAGGTAAGATGAATTGATTAGTAGTCTTTAAATTAGGTTTGGTTGCAATCATCACATTTAATAGCTTTTAGTTGTTTGAGTCGACGCATTCAATTGACTGACTTGATACCCCCTTGACCTAGATCGAGAGATTGGAAAAGGTTAGATCAGTGATGAACATTGGGATTATGCTAATGAGGGCGAGAGCTAAGTTAGTATATCTTAGGGCGAATAGCGGACCGAAAGGACCTTTTTACTACCCGCAAACCTGTTTAGACTTTACTTTGATTTTAATTCTGACCCTAGATGCCATGGGGAACCGACGATCCTAGTTCTTCTCCTATCTGTTATTTCACTCTTTATTTCTCTTCCCCTTTTCTCTTGTAGTGTTAGAAAATCAATTAAACAAACCCCCCAATTTCGATACTTTGGCAGACTTAGCAAGTTATAGGATTCCCTCTCTCCGTGGATTTGACACCCGACTGCCTCTACTGCATTTTGTTGAGACCGTTAGGTTTTATCTTTGATAGGGTTGCGACAACCGTATCAAATTTTGGCGCCGTTGCGGGGGAGACGGTGTAATTTTGTAGCTTTCTTTAGTTTGTCTTTGGTCTCAAGGAATTTATTCCTTGAGGCTGTTCTCATATTTGAGTTAGTGTTTAGTATTTGCAGGTATAAGTCCTAAAAGAGGACCATTTGAACCTACTGCTGCTGTAAGTTTTCTGCAGGATGCCTAAGATTGCGAGTCATTCTGAGCCCAGTGCTGAGACTCTACCTAGGGGAACTACTCTCCCTCTTGCTGATGAGGGTACCTTCACAATACATCCGTCTTACTACAGTTTAGTGGAGCGGAATTTATTCGGGGGTATGGTAGATGAAGACCTAGCTAGGCATGTAGAGGTATTTACAGACTATTGTTCCGCCATTCCTGTAGTTGCTGGTGTGACGCAAGACAAGGTAATGGAATTCCTTTTTCCTTTTTCCTTGACTGATGATGCTAAGCATTGGTGGAGAGATTTAGATAGGAAGGCTGCTGGGGTTAAAGATTGGAGTTCGTTAGCTCTAGCCTTCTATAGACGGTATTTTCCTCCTCAGCGAACCAATGCGCTGCGCAGCCAGATCACGAATTTTACTCAATCTACTACTGAAGATTTGAGTGTAGCATGGGCCAGGTTTAAGAAGCTAGTTCGCTCAGTTCCGCATCACGGGTTTGAGCAATGGTTTTTGTGCAACCAATTTTACAATGGGTTGCTTTATGAGCAAAGAATTGTTCTGGATGCTGCTGCACGAGGGAGATTTCAGGCTAATGTGGAGGATGATGAAGGGTGGCAACTTATTGAAAATATGGCCATCCATTCTGCTAGCTACGGTAATCCTAGAGCGGAAAGAAGGAGAGCCACTGTTGTTGAAGAAGTTCATGTGGTAGATATGGGGAATTTAAGTGAGATACACCGAATTCAAGCTATTGAGATGGTTTGTGGTAGATGCGGTGATGAAGGACACGACCCTATTACTTGTCTGGCTGATTCAGTAAGGGTTCTTGCTTATAGGAATTTAAGTGAGATACACCGAATTCAAACTATTGAGATGGTTTGTGGTAGTTGAGGAAAATATCCAACCCTTTATCAGGTTTTGTTATTTCTCAGGGCCACTCGAGGAGTAGTAACTGAAATGCATGGCCATGCTCGAATAATGATTCGTTTATCAGTTGAGTTACTCTCTAGTCGGGAAAACCACTCTTGATACTGATCACTTGTAAAATACGACCTTTGTGAATACGGACTTTGCAAATTGTTTTACATTGAGTGGGAGAAATTGAAGGATATGAGAATCGGTTATCGCACATACACTTGTAAGGACAAGTGGGAGATTATTGGAGCTAGTATCCTCCACAGTTAGTGTGATAACAGCTAAGGTTCACAGGGTATACTTTGTATTATAATCTGTTGATTAACGTTTATCGATAACGGTTGGCTTGCTAGATAAGTTTGACGTTATTGTCATACAGATGGCGGTGATCAACTGATCCCTAAAAGTCACACCTAAAGGGTGTGTTTGAGAGATGTGATTATTTGAGAAAATAATCATATTGATGCCTTATTAAATGACTAAAAGGTTAGTCGATGTATTTGACTAAAAGGTTAGTCAATGTGATGATGATACGATTATTTAATAACGATTAAATAATGTTAGCTGGTAATTGAATATAAAATGTTATATTTAATCCATGTATATAACGTTGGTCTAAACTAAATGTAAACTATTATATTTAAGTTGGCGGATATGTGTTACACGATATTATTATAGTGTATTGGTCCGGCATTACTCGGTTTATGTGACGGTCCATTACTAGTAATAATTAGAATACAGATTACATTATGTACATATAAAATTATATGCTAACTACCTAATATAGGATGAGATAAATTAGGAAACTAGGGTTTTGATTTTTGATGCTTTGCTCTTGCCATCTCACGGCACATATGGAGTATTAAGAGCAAGAAAAAGAAACCCTAATACCTACCTATTCTCACGGCACACTTAGGCAAAAAAGAGGTTTTTTCTACTAACTCTAATTGACTGATTGTGACGGCACAAGAGTAAAGAAGAGAAAGAAAATTCTGATTTTTTTACTCTCTTAATCATCTCTATATTCATCATCAATACACACACAAAATTAAAAGTAATTTTGGGTATTCGTTCAAGCACGACGAAGGCATTTCTTGAACCATCTTGGGTGTAACGTTTAGGAGAATACCTACTTTGGTATTTGTTCTTAGGCCTTTTACTAGGACCGAAGGTTATTTCTTAATCTCTTGATTATATTATGCAATTTCATTTATGACTAGAAATTCATATAGTTATAATTTCATTATAATCCGAAAAATTTAAAGGGAAGTATACCGATATTTCCCACACGTAAGACCATTTTCCCCCGTTTTGGCGTCCCTAGGGTTGTCATTAGTGATAGGTGTATGCATTTTAGGGACCAGCAGCTAACGACCTTAATGTCTAAATATGGTGTGAAACATCGTAGGGGTTTGGGGTATCATCCTCAGACTAGTGGGCACGTTGAAGTCTCTAATAGGGAACTAAAGGAGATTTTAAGTAAGGTCGTGTCTAAATCACGGAAGGATTGGAGTGCCAAACTGGATGACACATTATGGGCCTACATGACCGCATTTAAGACACCTATCGGTGCCTCACCGTATCGATTAGTGTATGGGAAGTCCTGTCATTTACCTATTGAGCTAGAACATAAAGCCTGGTAGGCAGTCCGCCAACTTAATTATGATGCTAATTTGTGTGGTGAGAAACGTTTGTTGCAGCTAGATGCACTAGAGGAATTCCTTCTGAATGCCTATGATAGCTCGCGCATTTACAAAGAAAAGACCAAACGTTGGCACGACAAGAGAATCATACCTCGTGAGTTCCAAGTCGGGCAGAAGGTGTTTCTATTCAATGCCCGACTGCGTTTATTTCCTGGTAAGCTGAAATCCAGGTGGAGCGGTCCGTACACAGTTACTGCTGTTACTCAGTTTGGATCCGTTGAGATAGAAGACTCCGAGGGTAACCGGTTTAAGGTTAATGGGCATCATGTGAAATATTACTATGGAGCTGACAGTGTCGTGGGTCGCGTCGAAGTGCTTTTCTTCGACGGAGACGAGGAGCTTGATGATTGAAGCTCAAGGGTCGTGCGGGACCTTATAAACCTGCGCTTATCGGGAGGCAACCCGATCTATTTTTTTGTTTCTTGGCGTCACTTACTCTGAAATTTTTATTCGATCGAGTAATCTTTTCGGTCGATCGAACAATAAAGCCCCTCGATCGAGCACTCTGATTGCTCGATCGAGTACTTCTGCGAAGAAACCTCTCGATCGAGTAGTGTACTACTCGATCGAGTCCCTGGAGCACCTCCTTTCGGCTCGGTTTAGGGAAGTCGGTTATACGCGCGTTCCTGTAAGTTTCTGACTCTCTCTAGTTTGCAATTCTTTTACTTTACTTTGTACAATGGGGACATTGTACGGTTTGGTTTGGGGAGGTTTTGCATCCATATCGTGTCTGCATTTCGCTTTTACTGCATTTTCGTATGCATTGTTAGTCACTCATAAAATTCCAAAAATTTCAAACATTTTCATGTTTATTTTTGCATTTTAGTCGAGTCGGAACAATTCCCTCCTACCCTTCATTTTGTCTCGACTTAAGCCTTGCACAGTTAATATCTCTTGCATAGTCATTTGCTGTTAATCGATGCTGAACGAATAGACTTGACCTGACATGTTGGCAACCTACTTACATTTTCTGAGGATAAAGCTCTTAAACTGGTGACATCTATGACCAGTTCATATAGGAGTGTGAGTAGTTACTCCCTCGTGTCATCGCATTGCATGCATATGAAATTTGATTCTTATTGCCTGCACGTACGGGTTCGTGGTCGGTATCACATGTTTGGAGAATGCTTGCAATTTCCCTTTTCTCATTACCCATTTAACTCCACATTCAGCCAAAACTGCCAGTTGACCCACAATCTACATCCTAAATTTAGCCTACCTTGCGTCGACCTAGTCTGGTGTTGGTTGTTGAGGTATTTGCTTCATTTTATAAGTTTGGTTTTCATCCTTGCCACGGAGTTGGTATCTGAAGAATTTGGGAATCGAAGTTGAAATTGTTTCCGTGGAAATGCTAGCTGAATATTTTGAAATGAAAAGAAAAAAAAATAATAAAGAAAAAGAAAAAGAAAACGGTCTCCATTCCCATGCTTTATTCATATCATTTGGGGATTCAGCAAGAGCTGAATAAGCTAACTAGTTTTGTTTCCGCTCCATCCTTTTGGTTCTAGTGAGTTGTCGGCCGAATCATGGCCGTGTACTTCATTATGAGATAAGAAGACGGATTTTGTTATTTGATTAAGATCAGGTAGCTAGCTTGACGCTTTACCTCCTCTATTCCATTATTGTTTTGCCCCTTCTTACCCATAACCTCACTTATCCAAATGTTGCGAGAATTCGGCGTGTGATAGTCCTTGAATGGTGGTTGTGCGTGTGTACGGTAACTGAATCTTTTATCATTTTAGTTGGCATTGCATGAACGCGACGGTCGTAGTTAGGTGAGCAACTATTTTCTCCTTCTTTCTCTTGCACATAACATGCTTACCCTTTGCTTTGCTG
>JAIUZE010049761.1:0-24439 GCA_022085475.1 Heliosperma pusillum
AACTCAAATAGGTATAACTAGGGTAGTTTACATGCAAAGTTATAGCAACTTCAGCTATAACCTTAATGATGTAAACCAAAACCCTAATTTCTCAACATAAGCAAACCCTAGCCTCTCCCACAAGGAGTAGGCCGAAACCCTAGGCCAAGGCAACCCCACGGCAGCGCCACCACCAACGACGATAGGGTTCGCGATTTTAACCCTAGTTCGCGCACCAAATAAATAATTGAAAATAAAATAACAACATAAATAATAAATGCAATTAAACATGTGAATCATAAGCATAAATAACCACACAAACAATTAATCATACAATCAATCATTATATCATGTTAATAATTCACTTTCTATAAACATAATTAAAGGAAAACACCTAGTTACCTTTATTACGCAATATAGACCGCAAAATAATCTTCGCCTTCATAAAAACGCCATTAATAAAGTCCTACGCGAATCCTCCTCAAAAACGACCAAAGAAAGACATCTTATTCTTATTCTTCTTATTTACCCATCAAATATATAAACCCTAAAAGTAGGTCTAAACCCCATACAATCGAGTCCCTTAAAAATAATATGAATAGAATATATTGTAGAGGTAAGAGCCAAGATTGTAAATATATAATTTATATTTGATTTGGATGAAGAAAGTTGCATAACAATAGAATTAATGGGAGAAGAATGAAAAGAGAGGAAGAAGGGAAGCTCACGGCGCACAGATGAAATGCTCGAAAGAATTGAATGAGCAACCTAGCTATTAGGTTAATCTTTTATATTTATAAGAGAATTTAAGTGGGCTTTTGACCCATTAGCTCACAAGACGGATAATCCAATTACGAATTAGGTTTAAAGTAATTAAAACGCTCAAAGAGTTTATATAGGAGAAGTAGCTATTAGATTTAAATAGTCAAATCGGGCACGGACATTTTAACCCATCCAAATTAGGTAAAAACGGAAAATAACAAAATATAGATCGCAAGCGTTAAATACGCATTAAATAATTAAACTCGCAAATTATTATTTTAATAAACATATTTACGGATAAAATTTATTATAAAAACACGGGGTGTTACACTTTTGCTCCAAGAAAAGTTGGAGGCTCAACAAGCGGTTGATCAACTCAATGCCGTGTCTTCAACTAGTCAAGTTGTTGTTTGCGAGAGTTGTGGAGGTGCGGGTAATTACTCTAATGTGTGCCAAGCCACTTTGGAAGAGATATGTGCTTTTCAAACTTTTAAACAAAGTTCTTATCCACCGGGTACCTTTTCCAATACTTACAACCCGAACACAAAATTCCACCCCAACTTGTCCTACAAAAGCAACAATGTGCTCAATCCTCAACCCCAACAAAATTTTATGCCTCAAGCTCAACAAAATGCCTATGTCCCATAACAAAGATTCAATTATCCACCGGGTTATCAAAGTCAAAACTACCAACAAAGACCACCAATCCAAAACTCCCAACCAACCCAAGTTCTACCACCCCCAAATGTCCAGCAACACTGTGACAACCCTCCCGAATGCGGAAATAAAACATAACAAGCATGTGATTTATATAGCGGAAAATACGATGTTTTTGAAACTTTTTACATGCAAGATAGAAATACGAGGAATGTCAAATAATTACAAACAAAATAGAATATACTACAAAGAGACGAAGTCTCTCAAAATGTTATCAATATCAAAGTGATTAGCAAACTAGCTAATAAACGTCTAGAGGTGTTTCATCCAGGGACAACGCCCGCTAGCTCACAACCAAACCCAAAATACCACAAGCAAAAAGCCATCCAATCAAGCAACCTGTTCATCCATGAAAAAATGCACGCCATAGTCAGTGGGGAGTAACTCCGGGTTCTCCCAGCCATATCACATCAAATGTACATAAAAGGAAATACAAAAGTAGAAGCATGCATATATAGATATACATGTGAAATACGATAAGGATAGATAGGCAATTCAATATATAATGATAAGAGCATATGAAGTACAAGTCCGAATCCATCATGTTATACAAAGACTCGGGGAAGACACTCTTAGGCAACCGAATACGCTCACTAAGGCTTACATCTCACCGTTAGCGGTATAAGTTTGATAAGATTGAGACTCGACAAAATAACCATGCCAAATCATTCAATGATCAATCATATAATCACTCATCCAAACATACCAATACACTGACGACCTCTCTCACGGTAAATGAAACTCTCTAGCACCGTGTACATGTCAAGTATGATTAAAAGGCATCCACGGGATAAGACGTTTCCCTGAACGCATACACGATTACATTTTGTATATGTAGACTAATTTCCTCCCGGTAGGACGACGATAATAATACGGTCCTAGTATAAACCTGGCCAGACTCTCGGGATAAGACATTTCCCGATTCGACATGTGGTAAGACGTTCCACATCCAAGACTCAGTCATTCATAGACGCCGAGTACCCCAAATTCGGTCAACCTTCACGAAAGAGGCGGAAAAGAGCTCAAGCCTCATAACAAGCGGTACGCTACATGCAAATAACACCACCTCGCAAGTACACAACATTTGACGGCCGGGTCGATCAACGCAATGCGTTCGCCTCCCAACAACGTCGTCGTATGCCCACTAACACATTCAATTAAGCAGTAAGGATACATCCCCATTCCGACATTCCAGCCTTACAAACGTAGAGGTAGCCAAGGGAATGAGAGTACAAAGCACATAACAAAATAGTGCTCAAACCGTAACATTTGTAAAAACGACTCAAGGTGGGATATATGAAAAACCGTCACCAAGCATTAGAATAGGGCATAATATAAATGTAAATATGATAAACATAAATCAATACATGATACATAAGCATTAGACCAAGTTTAAGAAGCATAATAAATAGGAAACATAGATCTTATCTCAAAACAACAAGTTTGAAAGCTAACTAAAACAAGGGTCCACTTCAAACTTTCATAACTAGAGTTATAGACATTCAAATGCATAAATTCTAAGTTGAGGTGATAGCTTATCCTCTTACGGTTCCAACGGTAGGTCACAAGCCCAAAACAAGCAAGTAACGAAGGAGATATGATCATTTTACGAAAAGGGGTCAGTGCAGTAAAACTGCACAAGTCACGACCGTGACTTGTATGTCACGCTTGTGACATGAGTTTTACGACCGTGACTTACATTTCACGCTCGTGAAACTGTCTGTTACGCAAGGGTATTTGGTCAGCCATTATTTCACGCTCGTGACATGAGTTTCACGACCGTGACTTGGGTCAAGACATCTCCATTTTGTTCTAAACTCAACCATCATCAACTATTATCATAAATCATCAATTCTCAAATAAATTCTCAACAAACAACAAGTATCATCATCAACACAAGTTCTATGAATACTAATCCTATTCCAAATACGATTACTAACATAGAAAACACATTAAAACACGTAAATGATATCGAGTAACCCTTCACTGTTACCTTTATGCGTCTTTAAACGATTTCTAAGCCTTCCTAGTCTCCACCTACAATTAGATAATAAACGATGAATATAATTCACCTTTGAGAAAGACGGATAAATTGAAAAGCGAGAAAGACGGTAATTTTATTACCAATACGGATAGAGGAAGATGAGAGGGGAAGAATAAGACGAACCTTAGTGAATTTAAGCGAGTAACGAAGGAGTAGTGACGATTTTGAGCTTGATCGAAAATGGAGGCTAGGTTTCTTTGGGTTTTCTTAGTGAGGAAGGAAGAAATGAGTTGTGTGAGGGAGTTAGGGTTTAGGAGGGAGTATATGAAAGGTGAGTGGAAAAAGTCAAGAAAAGTCAAAGACGATTTAAGACGGGATTCACTTGAAATCTCGCGTAAAATCCAAATACGAACTCCGAAATTCTAAATTCGACTCGGAAAATTTAATTCTAAACTAAAACTAAATTTCGCTGAAAAGTATCCGTAAAATATTTTTACTATAAAAATAGGGTACATTTGCGGGTGTTACAAACACTATCAAGAACTCAAGTTCTTAGTGGTGCAATTGGCTAAGACTCAATCGGACATGTTGGCTCAATTTCAAAAAATGACCAAAGCCATGGTTCCGCAATCAAAATGCTAGAGCAACAAATGGCTCAACTAGCCACTTCTAGCTCTCAGAGGAGACCGGGTCAATTACCACCTCAAGGTGAACAACCACATGATACTCTCAATGCAATCACCTTGAGAAGTGTTACAAAGTATGATGAGCCACCCATGCCCAAAGACAATAAGGAGGTGCTTGTTGAGTTGGAGGTTTCCCCTAGTGGTAAGATAGATGAGGTTATACCCGAGAAGGTTGATGATCCCATTGTGGTTGAGCAAGATAAAGATGTGGAGGATGCTCCTCCAAAGAAGGTTGTTGAGACAAAGGAGACGGAAAAAGTCAAAGTGCCTTTCTGTCATAGATTGGCAAAGCATCACAAGAACACCCAATTCGGTAAATTCATGGAAGTTGTGAAGAACCTCCAGGTAACTGTTCCTTTTACCGAATTAATCACTCAAATTCCGTCTTATACTAAGTTCATGAAAGACATTTTAACTAAGAAGAGGACTTTTGACGAAGTTGAAACTATAGCCTTCACCGCCGAGTGTAGTGCTCTTTTGCAAAACAAGTCCCCTCCTAAGTTAAAAGATCCCGGTAGTTTTTCCATTCCATGCACAATTGGCACCTAACAAATTGATAAAGCTTTATGTGATTTAGGTGCTAGTGTAAGTGTCATTCCTTACTCTATTTGTGCTAAGCGTAATATGGGAGTCTTGAAATGTACTAGTGTCACTTTTCAAATGGCGAGTCGTTCTATAAAACGCCCTTTGGGAGTTTTGGAGGATGTTCCCGTCAAAGTTGGTAAATTCTTTATCCCAGTTTATTTTAGAGTTCTTGACATGCCCGAGGATGCCCAAATCCCAATCATTTTGGGACGACCCTTTTTACATACCGCGGGTGCAATCATGGATGTCAAGAAAGGTAAAATCACATTCTAAGTGGGTGACGATAAGGTCACATTTAACTTGAATAGTGCCATGAAGAGTCCCATGTTTGAAGAGTCTTGCTTTTCTATTGATGTTTTGGACATTGTCATAGATGACTCTATCTCTCGGTCTTTGGTTAAAGACCCTTTGGAGGCGGTCTTGGTATTAGAATCATTTACAGGTGATAAAGAGATTGGGAGTGAGGAGATGGATGCTTTGGAGCATGAGTTGGATGGAGGAGAGTTGTCAATAGAGGAAAGCTCACACTTTGTTGATAATGGGACAATTTTGAAGGGGGAAGAGTTTCAAATCGGTGGTGAGGTCTACCATGAGAATGCGATCGTTGGGGTAGTCGAGGGAGTTAGCATGAAAGCTTGAACCGACTCGGACTTCATACGTCGTGTGGGACGTTAAAACAACGCTTCTTGGGAGGCAACCCAAGCTTTTATTTGCTTTCATTTTATTTTCTTTATTTTCTTATTTTCCGTAATTTCTCGTTTTTTTCAACTTAATTAGACTTGACGATGTTTCTTTTTAATTTTTAGGTGAAAAATGAAGACCTAAAGAGTCGATGAGGAAATTCACGCATCCCCAAGCATGGAAACCCGTTCGGGGAAACGTGTATTACATATCACGGAAATAATCAGAAACGTACAGAGGGCAAACCGCGATCGGGGTTCCCAAGCCCCGATCGGGGTTCCCAATTTCTATGCGTCTGTTTGTTATTTTCTTTTGTACCGCAACCGAAATAACAGAATTCCTCTTATACGAAAACCGACGGTACACTCTATCTTTCTTCTTCATTTTTTATTCATTTAAATCTCAAGGAAACATCATATCCTTCATCACTTTGGAGGATTCCCCCATATTTATACTAGCTTGGGGGAGGTTAGCTAGTCTAGTAAGTAATTTTTGCTTTGCACTTTAGTTGTATTTTTCCCACTCCCCATTAAATATTAACCTCTTGTCTTCCCTGTTTTGTGCTTTGAACCGTTTTTACGGTTAGCTTGGGTGATTTACATGTTGGCACATTGAGGACAATGTTGTGTTTAGCTTGAGGGGGATTGCATTTGCATTTTAGTTAGTAGTTGCATTTAGTTAGAAAATTTATGAAACTTTGAAATTTGTGTGATTCATATGATTTACTTGCCTACTTTAGTCATGGTTTACATAGTTGTACCCATTTGTATATCCCAATTTTAGCTTAATAGCTAATGATTCTCTATTATTTGACGGGATAATTGCATTCAGGGGGATGTCTTGACATAGTAGGTGGAAGATGGAAATTGAACCTAATAAGCTTGATCTTGACTTTTGGCAAGCCACAAATTGATAAGGTAGAGCCTCCTTAGACCGATACATCCATATTCGGTCTCTCTTAGGTGAGTGTAGGTCTCCTTATGGTTTGTGCTACATCAATTACGCACAAGTATGGTTTTAATTTCATTTCTTTATAAGCATGCATTCATTTGTTAGCATTTTGGAGTCATTCACATGATAAATTTGCCTTTTTGAACCCATTCACAAAAGTTATCCTTAGCTACATATAAAAACTGCCTACCTTATTGAGCTAGTAGCCTTGATTAATTTGTGTTTGGGTGCTCATTTAGGATTTGTTGTATTTTGACGTATCATTGTGAACTTGGTCTGAATGCTTTGAAAGAAAGAAAAAAAAATGATGAAAAAATGATGAAAATGAAAGAAAGAAAAAGAAAAGAAAAAAGAAAGGAAAAAAACATGAAATGAAAAAAAAGGAGCATATCTTGTATGGAAAAAAAAGAAGATGATTTAAGAAGATGTCATGTGTTATTCATATATTTTGAAGAGTTTTTCTTAGGAATTGTATTGAAAATTTTGGGATAGTTTAGGGATTGAGCATCCTTACATATGGTTGTTACTAGCTTGACTTAGCCCCACATACCATAAATCATTTGTTCCCCTTTTTTACCCATTTCTTATTAACCTTCTTCTTACCTATGGCTTCCTTTTTCATGCTTGCATTTGAATATTTTTGACTTGTAGTTTTGAAATTTTTACCATATTAGATTGCGGGCACACTCTCATGAGAGGATAGGTGAGTGTTACTCACAAAAATCCTTTCACATTTAAATGAGTTTGAGTGTATCGCGAGAGTCCAATAGTCAAAAGATCATGCAAGAGCCAAAAAGTTCAATTGAAGTCTTTCATGCTACATCGCCATGTAAATCTCATCCATGTTTTTGCATTATCCTTATGCCCCCGTTGTTTCGGGATTTGAGTCATTATGCTTGATAGTTTAAAATTGGATATTGCAATTGTGGGGACTTCATTGTTTTCCTCTCTTGTCTTAGTCTTATGTGCTTACTTGAGGACAAGCAAGGGTTTAGCTTGGGGAGTTTGATATGTCTAGTTTTTATATGATTTTACTCCCTAATTTAGGTCGATTTTACATGATTACTACACTTTGTTTAGTATTTTTATGAGCTAATTACGTGTTCGAGGTGCATTGCTCGTTTTTGCTATGTTTTGTAGGAATCTAAGCATTTAAAGGCTTTTTCCTAACACAATTAGCAAGCACCAAAGTCCAACAAGCTAATGGAAACAAGAATGGACCATGAAAGGAGAAGGACAAGCCAAGCATAATGATTTGTCAAATGGATTGAAATGAAAATGAAAGAAAACCAAAAATGAAGCCCAAAGCAAGGAGTCCACAAACTCAAACATAGGATACTCCTTTAGATGCTCAAGGAAACCCTAAACTATGCAATTAACCGAAGAATTAAGGTGTTTAAAGGCATAGCTTAGGATTCCTTAAGCATTAAATGGAGAATTTATGCTAATGTACCCGGATATTGGAGGCCCCGATCGGGGTTTGGCTTCTGCGAATTCTACCGTTTCAAGTCCCTCTCCCTATATAAAGGAGAGGGACTTCGACACTTGGGGATATCTCTTATCATATCTTTCACTTATCTTTTTACATATCTTTTCACATATCTTTCATAGCTTAATCAAACAAGTTTTTATTAGTTTCATAATTAGTTAAACATTTAGTTATTACTTTGTCAAACATTTGGTTACATTTTGAAGTTGTATTGCAATCTTTCCATTCAAGCATTTGGGTTATTCGTTCTTCATTTCCGAGTTGTATTTCTCTATTGCGGTAATCCTAATTCTAGTTTTATGTTCGTATTCATTTCCATCATTTACCTTACGAATCATTTAGTTAATCGTAACATTTAGTTAATCATACTTTCATTGTTATCTACATTAGTTTTCATTCACTTAGTGTAGTATATTTTATTAACAAGTTGTTTTCATATTCATCATGCTTATTATATCAAATAGTATTAGTTTAATTATAAATATGAGTGAGTAGTTTCATTTGTATAGGGATTAAGGAAGCCATGCATAATTAGTAAGTTGTAAATGATAAAATAAGGATGAAGTAATATTGATAAATTGTTTATATCACATGCTTGTATTGTTTTGTTAATCTTTGTTATTTGGCCAATTGCATTGATTAAATTTGTTTTTTCATTCTAAAAGTCCAGAGACACGGAATCGGATTAGACTAAGCATGTGTAGTAGGACGACTCTAGTTATAACGAAAGTTCTCTAGGACTCAACCTAAGGTTGACACTAATATCGAGAGATGGGTGTCTTTAGCCTAAACAATTAAACAATATTAAGAATTCCTATGTTTAACATGAGCACTTACGTATTTTCATGAGTGACCCGACTCCCCTAAACTCTTTTAATATTATTGAATTTAAATCATAGTTAGCTAAACATCAAACCAAACTAAATCATTAAACCGTCCTTGATATTAGTCCATTCGTAGCATTTCATAACGAAATTCCCGTCTCCTTGTGTTCGACCCCTCATACTACATTTATTTGTGTCTAGGGAAATTTATCTTTGCATAGGTGTGCGATATATCCTATCAATAAAAAAATATAAAAATTGATAATCTTATTATACTTATAAAGGCGAATCAAACAAGGATCCCACATGACCATATTTTATCTTACATATTGCAAGGAATCGTAAAGATTCTCTTCACTCATGAATAGTGTCAAAAAAAGAAATGTTGTATTTGGACTTGAATGGAGCGAGTAGATGAGAACATTAGGTTTCCATATCATCTTATCTTTGGCTTGTTGAGCAATTAATCAAGTTGTAATTTTGGGATTTTTCATCTTTATTTGGGTTTCTAAATCTATTAAGGAGAACTAATCTTCTTTCGTAATCCAATCCTAAAGGTGTAATCTTTTGGTTGTAAGACACCTAATCTTTCCCTAGTTATTGTTATTATTGTTAATCCCTTGTGTTTTATGTTGTTGGATTTCGAATCTTGTTGGATTAAAGTAATTAAGTGTGATTTCCTTGTTATCTTAATCTTCCTTTTTCCCTAATCTATTGTTGCATGTTAGAATCATTAAGTGTGCTTTCCTTGTGATTCTATTTTGCAATTCCTTTTATTTGAAGTAGTAGTTTTATTTCCTCCTAACTTGGCCTATAAGAAAGAGATTAACTTGAAATTTGGTATTAATTGTGTTCATTGTGCCTAATTGCTCTTATTGAACCTCTCATGCTTTTGTCTTCTTATTAGTTGAACCAATGTAAGTGATTTCTACTTGGAATGATTAATAACTTGGGTTGATGATTAAATGTGGTTTCCTTGTCTTTTATCACTATTAAGGAGGTTTAGAAGAGTACTCTTCAGAATCAAATAATACTAGTTAATTGGGGAATTATTTTAGTCAAGATCAACCATTTGAGAACCATCTATAGAATCGGGTTAAGTTTTTCTCAACTTGATTAATTTCATCCTCTAATTGCTTTCTTATATTCCACTCTTATTTGAATTTACTTGTTTTTTGAATCAAAATCAAAACCCCCCTTTTACATATTGTTTGTTACTTGTACAATTATTCTAGTTACTCTTTTAATTACACAATTGCATTCCCCTTTCTCTTGGGTTCGACCCTTTCTTTCCACTCTAGTTTAGTTTAATTAGTAGGTAATTATTAAGGTTATAAATATTTAATTTGTCCGTCTTTAGTAGCGACGTTTTAGGCGAGTTAACTACCTCTCTCTAATATTAGCTTTATAAATTGAATTCGTACGGTTAATTTTGTCAACATAATGGTCTAATATATAAACATTTGGCATTTGATTAAGTTACCAGTCTCTTCGTAGATTTACTATATTGTTAGAAATCTTAGAATGACTATTTTTATTTTATTATTTATATCTAGTTACTCCCTCCGTTCAATTTTTATCTTCCCATTTCCACTACAAGAAAATCAAGCTCGGGCAAGTGATAATAACGACTAAAATTAGTCGCCATAATTCTATTTGCACAAAAATTTAAAAACTTATTAAACAATGGTTAAAAAGTGTACTATACCTAATAAACAGTGAAAGAATATTACAAGTGGATGTTGAGTAATTCTAATTAAGTGATATACTTAGTGGGGCTATTAGTTGCATCAAGTAGGGCAAAATACTTCCCACAAAAAAAGAAACAAAAAAAAAAATTTGAGGTTGTTGATATTTCCCACCAAAACACAAAACATGAATGTTCAATGTCCATGAATATTTCCCCCCAAAACCTTCTTTTACAACAAAATCTAACAGTATTAGAACCACATAGGGAACAATCTCTGTACATTTTCATAAACCAAAATAAGTTGGAGGCAAATTACAATTTGGGAGGAAATAAAGTTGAGCCCTTATCAAAGTTCTTCATTTTTCCACCTTGTTTTTATTCATTTTAGCCATTTCCTCCCTAAATGATTTCCAAGGTACTGCACTTCAAACAAAATTAGTTAATCAACCAAAAATAATCAAAGACAATCCCTAACCCTTGTTACCAGCTCCATATAATGCTTCGTCGAAATCTCACAAACGGCGTTATAGAATTGGATGTATTTTAATCGAATATTCGATTAATTGCAAGCCACATAAATGAAGTTAGTTGCAGCTAAATTTCAGGTAGACAGGAGGATCATATTTGAAATATGGAGAGTATCTAAACATTAAAGACGTAATGGTCAAAACTGTAACACCCGCAAATGTACCCTATTTTTATAGTAAAAATAGTAAAAATATTATACGGATATTTTAATCGAATATTCGATTAATTGCAACCCACATAAATGAAGTTAGTTGCAGCTAAATTTCAGGTAGACAGGAGGATCATATTTGAAATATGGAGAGTATCTAAACATTAAAGACGTAATGGTCAAAACTGTAACACCCGCAAATGTACCCTATTTTTATAAAAAAAATATTATACGGATACTTTTCAGCGAAATTTAGTTTTAGTTTAGAATTAAATTTTCCGTGTCTAATTTAGAATTTCCGAGTTCGTTTTCGGACTTTACACGAGATATCGAGTAACTTACGTCTTAAGAAGTTTATGGGCTTTTTCCCATGTTTTTCCACTTACTCCCTCATACTCTCTTTTAAAACCTAACTCACCCTCATTTAACTTACTCTTCTTCCTCACCAAGTAAGCACCAAAACCCTAACCTCCATACTTGCTCAAACTCATATTCAACACTACTCTTTTATTACTTATTCAAATCCGCTAAAACTCGTCTCAATCTTTCCCTCTCATCGTCCTCTATCTTAATTGGTAATAAAATTACCGTCTTTCTCGCTTTTCAATTTATCCGTCTTTCTCAAATGTGAATTATATTCATCTTTTATTGTCAAATTGTAGGTGGTGACCTCCAAGACCTCGACAAGGACTACTACTTGATAGATGAGGACCTACACGAGGATTAAAGACGCGGAAATGTAACGGTGAAGGGTTACTCGATATATTTACGTGTTTTAATGTGTTTTCTATGTTAAAAATCGTATTTAGAATAGGATTTGTAATCATAGGAATCGTGTTGTTGATAATAGTTGTTGTTAGTTGATAAGTGATAATGAGAATTGATGATTGATGATGATAGTTGATGTTGGTTAAATGTTCATTTGTGTTATGTGAAGATTTTCGTGCATAATTGTCCCTAGCTGGCCGACCGGCCGCCGGTCACCTGACCGGCTGGGGAGTTGCTGTATATTATTTGTGTTACGTAAAAATTTTAAGGTTAAGAAGGTCTCAGCCGGCCGTCCGGCAGCCGGTCAGCCGACCGGCTGAGACACTTCCCATATTACCTTCAATTTTCTCAAGTGATATTGGTCCCAGCCGGGTAGCCGGCAGCCGGTCCCCTTGACCGGCTGGGACACGGTGTATTTTGGTTGGTTTTCATTTGTTACAATTGGTGCCAGCCGGGTATCCGGCAGCCGGTCCACCTGACCGGCTGGCACACGCTGACTTACTCTTTACTTTTCTTTCTTATGTTTCCATTTATAATGATTCGCATGGTTCGTTTATCGTGTAACTTTACGTAATGAATTTAAATATTCATGTTTAGGATATATGATATTCCATTCGCTTGTATCGCATGTTTTGTGACGGTTTTTGATATGTCCCACTATGAGTCGGTTTTACATATGATTTGATTTGAGCACAATTTGTTATTTGTTATGTACTCTCATTCCCCTGGCTACCTCTTCGTTCGTAATACTGGAATGTCGGAACGAGGAGTGTATCCTTATTGCTTAATTGCATGTGTTAGTGGGTATATGACGACGTTGTTGGGAGGCGAACGCTTTGCGTTGATCGACCCGGCCGTCAAATGTTGTATACTTGCGAGGTGGTGTCATTGCATGTAGCGTACCGCTTGTATGATGCTTGTGCTCTTTCCGCTTCTTTCGAATAGTAGTTGTGACCGAATTTGGGGTACTCGGCTTCTATGGTTTACCGAGTCTTGGATGCGAAATTTTTATCGCATGTCGAATCGGAAAATGTGATTCCGAGAGTCTGGCCATGTTTAGACTAGGACCGGATATTTATATCGTCCTTCTACCAGGAGGAAATTAGTCGACATAAACGAAATGATGAATCGTGTATGCGTTCAGGGAAATGTTTATCCCGTGGATGCGATTTTAATCATACAGTTTCTACATGGTGCTAGTGCGTGGCATTTACCGTGAGAGATGTTGTCAACGTATTCGTACGTTTGGATGGATGATTATATGATTGATTAATTGTAATCTTTGGATGACTTGGCATGGTTTGTTTGCCGAGTCTCAATCTTATCAAGCTTATGCCGCTAACGGTGAGATGCAAGCCCTAGTGAGTGTATGGTTGCCTAAGAGTGTCTTCCCCGAGTCAGTCTATCATATGATAATTACGGTTTTGTACACAATGTATCTATATCTTTATATATTGAATTGCCTATTTATTCTTCTCGTACTTCACGTGTACATTTGTATATGCATGCTTCTACTTATGTATTTCCGTTTAAGTTCGTTATATATGATATGGCTGGGAGAACTCGGAGTTACTCCCCACTGGCAGTGGCATTCATGTTTTTCATGGATGAACAGGTTGCTTGCTTGGATGGATTTTGCTTCTTGTATTTTGGGTTTCAAGTGTGAGCTAGCGGGCGTTGGCCTGGATGAATCACCTCTAGACGTTGTTTAGCTAGTTTGCTAATAACTTTGATATTTGATAACATTTTGAGAGACTTCGTCTCTTTGTAGTATATTCTACTTTGGTTTGGAATTGTTTGACAATCCTCGTATTTTTATCTTAGCATGTAAAAAGTTTTAAAAACACCGTATTTGTAACACCCGGAAATGTACCCTATTTTTATAATGAAAATATTTTACGGTTACTTTCAGTGAATTATAGTTTTAATCGTAAATTTAATTTTCCGAGTCGAATTTAGAATTTCCGAGTTCGTATTTGGAATTCCCGCGAGATTCCATGAGAATCCCGTCTTAAGGCGAGTTTGTCTTTCCTTGACTTTTTCCTTCATATTCCACTCACTCCCTTTAACCTATTTCTTACTCAAACTCAAACAACACATTTCTTCCTCCTTAAGAAATCTCAAACCCTTGCCTCCATAGCTTTTTCGATCTTTGAATCATCCTAGCTCATTCGTTACTTGCTAGAATTCACGTAAGTTCGTCTCATTCTTCTCCCCTTACCTTCCTCTATCCGTATTGATATTAAAATCATCGTCTTTCTAGCTTTTCAAACTTTTCGTCTTTCTCAAGATGAATTTTATTCATCTTTTATGATCTATTTGTAGGTGGTGACCTCCAAGATCCCGACAAAGACTATTACCTTATTGAAGAGGCGCTTGACGATTAGTAAAGACGCTTAAAGGTAACGGTGAAGGGTTACTCGATATCATTTACGTGTTTTACATGCTTTATATGCTAGAAATCGTATTTAGAATACGATTAGAAGCTTAGGAATCATGGTATGATTAATGAATGTTGTTATATGATGAATGTTGATGATGTATATTGATTGTTGATGATTATTAGAAGTATATTTGAGAATTGAAATGAATTGGTTAAGAAAGGAAGGCTCACGGGTGAAGGGGTGTTCCCTGCCGGTCGACCGGCCGCCGGTCTGCCCACCGGCTGGGAACACATCAGTAACAATATTGAAGTTTTTGGGAATTTTTGTATAGGGGTGCTCTGAGCCGGCCCACCGGCCGCCGGTCCCCTGACCGGCCTAGAACACATTCCCCTGTTTTCTATGATTTTGGTTTTTACCTTGTAGTGCGAGCCGGCCCACCGGCCGCCGGTCCAATGACCGGCCTGGAACACGGCTGTATGTTTTTCATATAATTTCTAAAACTCGTAATTTATAATAGTTCGCATGATCCGTTTATCGTATAATTTTACGTAGTGACTTATAATATTCATGTTTTGGATATATGATATTTCATTCGCTTGTATCACATGTTTTGTGACGGTTTTTGCTATGTCCCACTTTGAGTCGGTTTTTACAAATGATACGGTTTGAGCACTATTTTGTCTTGTGCTTTGTACTCTCATTCCCTTGGCTACCTTCCCGTTCGTAAGGCTGGTGCACTGAAATTATTCAGAAAAGATACCTCAAACAATGACAAATTTGATTGAGGTCCAGACATTTTGCAAATACTCTGTTTCTGTTAGGATTGATTGACAAAGAACTAGATAGGACCTTAACCAAAGCACAAAGCCAATGATTGAGGGTTGAACTGTGATCCCAGCACACAGCTAAGGACCCTAGCTCACTTCCAAGCACAAAGCAAAGGAAGTTGTCTCAAGCACACAGCCAAGAGATGCAACAGAAACAAGGTTTCAGTTTTATGTTTTTACTTCAAATCTGATTTGCATTTCATTAGGTAAAGGCCTTATATAGGCAACAAGGATACAACTCAGACGTTAGGAGATATCTAGGGCCACAAAGGCTTACAACATGAAACAAAATAACAGCTACAAACTTGCAGGAAAACTGACATAAAGTAGATAAAGTAGAAAAGTAATTCTAATAGGACAATCTGCCTTAATGGGTTTGTTGGGGTTGAAACTGGTGGAGGGGTGGACTTCTGAGCTTGATTCTTGAGCTCAACTGAAGTGGGATGGATGCCAAAGGTCCTTCTAAAAGGCCCTCGAGTTTGTTTGATCATAAAAGGAAAGTTTGATAGTGACATGTTAACTACTGCAAAAAGGCTGAAATCTGGACAGTCTGAAGTTGTCCCTAAGCTAACTCTTTGTGTGTTTGTTTCTTGGAAGGGAAGTCCTGGGGAAAGTTGTAGAGGACCTTCCCAAGACATAGGTTTGAGGGTTGGTTAGGCTAGTTTGATTGTGTGAGGCCCCATGGACCCTGTTTAGAGAGGCAGTGATAGGCTGTTTTTTGGCTGAGGGCTGTTTTGTTGTGTTGGGTTTGTTGGGCTGTTGGCTGTGCCTTGTTGTGGCTTAGCCTTGGGAAGTGGATGGCTAGGCTTTGTTCTGGTTGTGGGGGTGTTGTCTTAGCAGGTTTGAAGTGGTTGTGGCTTGGACTGAATAGGATATTGTCATAACTGATCATGGTGTTGTCTGAAAGGAGGTTGTTGTTTTGAATGGTGTTGATGTCTTGATGTTGAGCCTTGTCTTGAGTTTGTGTCTTGTGTTGAGCTCGTGTCTTGGCTTGATCACATACTCCTGTTGCAACCTCCCTTTCTTGAAAAGGATTTGCCCTCAAATCTTCCTCACCTTCATCATCTGATTCACCATGGTAGGGGCTCAGGTCTCCCACATTGAAAGTACCATGTACACCATAGCTTCCTGGTAGATCCACCTTGTAAGCATTTGTGCCTATCTTCTCCAATATCTCAAATGGTCCATCAGCTCTTGGCATGAGCTTGTTTCTCCTCTTGTCTGGAAATCTCTCTTTTCTTAAATGCAACCATACAAGATCCCCTGCCTTGAACTCCCTTGCTTTCTTAGGTCCCTTGGACCTAGCCTTGTACAACTCATTGGACCTTTCAATCTGCTTCTTGACTTGCTCATGAATCTGTATCATTTGCTCAACTCTTTTCTTTGCATCATAGCTTGTCTTGTTTCCTTTGACTGGTGCTAGGTCTGTAGGCATGAGAGGATTAGTACCATAAACTGTTTCAAAAGGACTTTTACCTGTGCTGCTGGAGGGGGCTCTGTTGAAGGCAAACTCAGCTTGTGCTAGCCTGAGATCCCAATCTTTCAATGACTTAGAAACAATACTCCTTAAGATCTTTCCTAGTGTCCTGTTAGTGACTTCTGTCTGCCCATCAGTTTGGGGATGGTGAGAAGTACTAAACATTAACCTGGTCTTCACTAGCCTCCACAAGGTTTTCCAGAAGTGGCTCATGAACTTTGTGTCTCTATCTGAGACAATGCTTCTAGGGACCCCATGTAACTTGACAACCTCCCTAAAGTATAGTTCAGCTACCCCCAATGCATCCTCAGTCTTCTTACAAGCAATGAAATGTGCCATCTTGCTGAATCTATCTACAACCACCATGATTGAATCCTTTCCCCTTTGAGTTCTAGGTAAGGCTACAATGAAGTCCATACTGAGATCTTCCCATGGCTTGTTGGGTACTGGAAGTGGTGTGTAAGGGCCTGCTTGAAAGTGTGCCTTGGCTATTTGACAAGATCTGCATCTCTTGAGGGCATCTTGCACATCACTGAGCATCTTAGGCCAATAGAACTGATCTTGTAAGATGTCATAGGTCTTCTGTACCCCAAAGTGACCAGCAAGGCCATTGGAGTGAACCTCTTTGACCAGTAGTCCCCTATAAGGTCCCTTAGGCACACATAGTTTGTTCCCATAGAATAAGTATCCTTCTTGAGCTGTGTATTTGCTCCCTTTCTTGACTTGCCCTTCTTGATGTACCTCCCATTCATGCTTGAAGTCTGGGTCCTCTTGATAGAGCTCTTTCATAAATTCAAACCCCAACACCCTTTGCTCCATGAAGGTCAACATTACAGACCTTCTAGACAATGCATCAGCTACAACATTGTTCTTACCCTCTATATACTTGCTGGAGAATGAGAAGGATTGCAAGAACTCTACCCATTTGGCATGCCTGGGGTTGAGTTTGTGCTGTCCATTGATGTATTTGAGAGCCTCATGATCAGAATGAAGCACAAAAGGCTTAGGCTTCAAGTAGTGTCCCCAATGATTCAATGCCCTCACAATGGCATAGAATTCCTTGTCATATGTGGAATAGTTAAGCTTGGCCCCATTTAGCTTCTCACTAAAGTATGCCACAGGTTTCTTTTCTTGAGTAAGCACAGCTCCTATGCCAAGACCACTGGCATCACACTCTACCTCAAAGAGTTTGTTAAAGTCTGGTAGAACCAATATTGGAGACTTACACAATAGCTCTTTGATCAGATTGAAGGACCTTTCAGCCTTCTCATTCCACTTGAACTCTCCCTTCTTCATGCACTCAGTAATAGGGGCCATGATTGAACTAAACCCTTGTATGAACCTCCTATAGAAAGATGCCAACCCATGGAAACTTCTTACATCAGTAACAGTTTGGGGAATGGGCCATTCCTTGATTGCTTGTACTTTCTCAGGATCAACTGCTACCCCTTTCTTAGAGATGATGAACCCAAGGAAGTAAACCTCAGGCTGCATGAAGGTGCACTTCTCTAGCTTGCCATACAACTTGTTTTCTCTTAGGACCTCAAACAACATCTTCAGATGTTGCAAATGTTCTCCCTTTGTTGAACTGTAAATAAGAATATCATCAAAGTAAACCACTACACACTTGCCTAAGTAAGGCCTTAGGACTTCTGTCATCAACCTCATGAAGGTGCTAGGGGCATTAGACAACCCAAAAGGCATCACCAGCCATTCATAGAGCCCATGTTTAGTCTTGAAAGCTGTCTTCCATTCATCCCCTGCTCTTATCCTCACTTGGTGGTAGCCCTGCCTCAGATCAATCTTAGTGAACACTTGAGCCCCACTTAGCTCATCCAGAATATCATTAAGTCTAGGTATGGGAAACCTATACTTGATGGTAATGTTGTTGATGGCCCTACTGTCAATACACATACGCCAAGTCCCATCCTTCTTTGGCACAAGCAAGGCTGGTACAGCACAAGGACTGAGGGACTCTCTGACATAGCCCTTGTTGAGTAGTTCACCTACTTGAAGTTGGAGCTCTTGTGTAGCCTTAGGGTCACTCCTGTAGGCTGGCTTGTTGGGTAAGATAGCTCCAGGCACTAGGTCAATGTGGTGCTCTATCCCTCTAAGTGGTGGCAGTCCACTAGGAAGCTCAGTAGGGAAGACATCACCATAACTTTCTAGGATAGATTTGACCTCTTCAGGGATATCAATGATACTCATCCCAGTCTCCTTGACTAGCAATATGTATACAGGTTGTAGCTCACTTAGCTCTTGTGCTATTTCTGATTCACTTATCAACATGACTTCTTTGGAAGCCTCACTCATGGGGTTTGGGTTGATCTTTAAAGCAGGTGGTAAAGGTGCTAGGGTGATCTTCTTCTTCCCATACTTGAAGGTGTAAGTGTTGTCTCTCCCATGGTGTATGGCATCCCTATCAAACTCCCATGGTCTCCCAAGCAGAAGGTGACATGCATCCATAGGTAGAACATCACAAAGACTCTCATCCACATACCCTTTACCAATTGAGAAAGGTATAACACATTGTTTATCCACCTTGATCTCAGCCCCTTTGTTTAGCCATCTGAGTTTGTAAGGTAGGGGGGGGTCTTTGGTGGGTAGAGCTAGCTTGTCTATCAGTGTTTTGGAGGCCACATTAGTGCAGCTTCCCCCATCAATAATGAGGTTACATACTCTACCCTTGATGGTACATCTGGTCCTAAAGATCTGGTGTCTTTGGTCCTCTTCCAAAGGTTGTGGTTGAGTATGCATTACCCTCCATGTTACCAAACTTAACCCTGCATCAGGCTCTATCAACTCCTCACTAGCCTCTACCTCAGGCTCTTCCATCTCTTCATCACAGACCAACACTTCATCATCTCCCCAATGGATTACTTCTAGGGTACTCAGAGCCCTTTTAGATGGACATTCTCTAGCAAAATGTCCATACCCTTGACATTGAAAGCACTTTTTGAGAGGGGTAGTCTTCCTTTGGCCTGCCTCAACAGCCTTGCCTTTATCAAGGTTGAAAGGAGTCTTAACAGGAACCACAGGTTCTCCTATCTTAACTCCTACAAAAGGTTTGAAGGTGGGGGTTCTGGAAGGTGTCTTAGAAGCACTGGCCTTTCCTTTTCCCAATTTTTCTACCCTTAAAGACAAGTTGACAGCTTCCTCAAAGGAGTATATGTTTTGTAACCTGACTTTACTAGCTATCCTTTCATCCAACCCTTCTAAGAACCTTGCTATCTTTTGTTCAGATTTCTCAACAACCTCACATTGCAAAGTGAGTTGTTCAAAGTCTCTTAGGTAGGACTCTAAAGGTCTTTGGTCTTGCTTTAGGTGAGTAAGCTTAATGAACATGTCTTGAGTGTAGTCCCTAGAGACAAACTTAGCTCTCATTTTCTTTTTCAGTTTGAGCCATGACTTTACAGGTTCTTTCCCTTCCCTAACCCTCAAGGTTTTCATGTTTTCATACCACAGTGAGGCATAGCCTTTTAGTTTCATGATAGCAACCTTAAAAGCCTTTCTATCAGTGTATCCTTTAAACTCAAAGACTCTTTCTACAGACCTTAGCCAATCTAAGAAATCATCAGGGTTCAAGCTACCTAGAAAGTCAGGAATCTCTACCTTGATATCTTTGTCTTGGTGTCTGAGAAGACTGTGATCTGAGCCATCTGAATCTGACATTTCAAACTGATCTACAGGTTGTCTCCTCCTTACTCCACCTTGTGGGAAAGGTGCTCCTCTTCCTCGACCTCTGCCTCCCCTTGTATCATTGTTCTGTTGGCCCTCAAGGAGTTCATTGACAGATCTAGAGACCTCCATTACAGTTCTGACAAGATCTTGAACTGTGTTTTCAAGACCTGTGATTCTCTCTTCACTCATGGTTGTATTTTGTGTTTTTAATGTAGTTAGGTAGATGAACTCACAAACCAAAGCTCTGATAACCAATTTGCACTGAAACTATTCAGAAAAGACAACTAAACAATGACAAATTGAACTAAGATTAAGACACTTGCAAGTACTCTGTTTCTGTTTGAATTGATTGTTAAAGAACAAGGATAGGACCTTAATCAAAGCACAAAGCCAATGATTGAGGGTTGAACTTTGATCCCAGCACACAGCTAAGGACCCAAGTTCACTTCCAAGCACAAAGCAAAGGAATTTGTCTCAAGCACACAGCCAAGAGATGCAACAGAAACAAGGTTTCAGTTTTATGTTTTACTTCAAATCTGATTTGCATTTCATTAGGTAAAGGCCTTATATAGGCAACAAGGATACAACTCAGACGTTAGGAGATATCTAGGGCCACAAAGGCTTACAACATGAAACAAAATAACAGCTACAAACTTGCAGGAAAACTGACATAAAGTAGATAAAGCAGAAAAGTAATTCTAATAGGACAATC
Source organism: Heliosperma pusillum (assembly GCA_022085475.1). Classification (NCBI taxonomy): domain Eukaryota; kingdom Viridiplantae; phylum Streptophyta; class Magnoliopsida; order Caryophyllales; family Caryophyllaceae; genus Heliosperma; species Heliosperma pusillum. Next base: position 20,874 of record JAIUZE010049761.1, read on the forward strand.
TGCCTTAATGGGTTTGTTGGGGTTGAAACTGGTGGAGGGGTGGACTTCTGAGCTTGATTCTTGAGCTCAACTGAAGTGGGATGGATGCCAAAGGTCCTTCTAAAAGGCCCTCGAGTTTGTTTGATCATAAAAGGAAAGTTTGATAGTGACATGTTAACTACTGCAAAAGGCTGAAATCTGGACAGTCTGAAGTTGTCCCTAAGCTAACTCTTTGTGTGTTTGTTTCTTGGGAGGGAAGTCCTGGGGAAAGTTGTAGGGACCTTCCCAAGACATAGGTTTGGGGGTTGGTTAGGCTTGTTTGATTGTGTGGGGCCCCATGGACCTTGTTTAGAAAGGCTGTGATAGGCTGTTTTTGGCTGGGGGCTGTTTTTGTTGTGTTGGGTTTGTTGGGCTGTTGGCTGAGCTTTGTTGTGGCTTAGTCTTGGGAAGTGGATGGCTAGGCTTTGTTCTGGTTGTGGTGGTGTTGTCTTAGCAGGCTTGAAGTGGTTGTGGCTTGGACTGAATAGAACATTGTCATAGCTGGTCATGGTGTTGTCTGAATGGATGTTGTTGTTTTGATGTTGAGTCTTGTCTTGAGTTTGTGTCTTGTCTTGAGCTCGTGTCATGGCTCGTGTCTTGGCTTGGTCACATACTCCTGTGGCAAAATGTCTATATATTTGCATGCATGTTACATAGATCATTAAATACTAAATTAACAAGTAATTTAGTAACAAATTAGAGGAGTCTAATTAATTAGAGGAGTCTAATTAAGGTCTATGGACATACAGACCGGCAGCCGGTCAGCCGACCGGCTGAGACACATCCCATATGTCTTCATTTTTCTAAAGTGATATTGGTCCCAGCCGGGTAGCCGGCAGTGTGACAACCCTCGCGAATGCGGAAATATAAAACATACAAGAATGTGAATTATATAGCGGAAATATGAAGTTTTTAAAACTTTTATACATGCAAGAAGAAGTATACGAGTAAAGGTTTAAGGTTTAATCCACAAAATTTATCGTTTCAAACCTAGGGCGATACTAAAACATCTTAATTATTCCTCTACAAAGGTCTCTTACAATGGACCATCGTACCACGTACAATTATCAAAGTAAGATACACCTTAATTCGACAAATCGAACGACCCAATTCATCCATCCTTTCCTATCATACGGATTCCCAAATGCGGAGTTGCAACTCAAGCATAGTAACATTCCTTTAGCTCAAATATTCAACACAACCTCAAAGGTTTCTTTAACTGAAGGACTAACAAATACTCCCTTATACTCGGTCATTTTCAACTGATATAGCCCACGAGTTCATTATTAACAAAGTACAACCTTAAGTCAAAAATTATCATTAACGTCACAAGGTATTTCCATCATAGCTCACATCATCAAATCTCGCTCATATCTATAATCCTCAAGTAATATGGTTTAACTTACAACGAAACCATACTACTTCAAACGAGTCTCCGATACCATAAGATAAGATCATATCTTTAAATCCATGAACTATATCCAAATGCTTTTCCACCAAGCCTATACCCAGAAACACACAATAAGAAACCATGCACAAGAATTCGCTTAACCTCAAAAGTATTTCGCACCTCAAGATATCATTTAAAGCTTCTCATTTACACCAATTAGACATATCATAAGCATGGTCTTCAAAACAATACTAAACTTTTAAGTCCAAAAGATTAAATTACTAATGAGTTAAGAAGTCATAGCCAACTCATTCGACCTTACACATCGAATATCATGAACTATTTACACACAAGTCATGGCAAGCATCAAGCATTAAAATCATCAAACTTATCTTACTACCTTTCCTTAGAGTTACAACCAATCATCAATATAGGGTGAATTTAGATCTACACCATTTTCCTCAAATCACAAAATTCATTCTAACAAATACTAATATTCCACAAAATTCAAGTCCTTCCGACCAAGTATAATATACTACAAACAAATGGGTATGGCATCCACAAAAATGTTACAAGGGAAGGTAAGGATACCAATGGTAAGATGGAGGAACTATCAAGAGTAATTTCCAAGAGGCAAACAAGTTGGAAGAGAAAGAAGCGCCTAGATAGAAGGAAGAGAGCATAATACATTAAGGACGAGAGAATTCATAGATGAGGAAGAAATACACTTCAATTAGGCGTGTCAATCTTTAAATCTTTGGTAGAAGATACTTCTTCTAAGTAACACATGATCCACCTTAAGACGGTAGATACAAACAAACATAACATCACTCAACACAATCAACAAACAAGTTAGAACCTAACAAACATCAAGTACACCAAAGACTACCACCTTAGGTCCTTAAGTCTACCCATCTCTCATTTATTATTTCAAGGTCAATTAGTTTAACTTTAGGGTTCAAGTATGTGCGTCGGGAGCAATAAAGCTCTGATACCAACTGTGACAACCCTCGCGAATGCGAAAATATAAAACATACAAGCAGGTGAATTATATAGCGGAAATATGAAGTTTTTAAAACTTTTATACATGCATGATGTTATAAAAGAGACGCCACAGTCAAAGTGATTAGCAACTAGCTAAAATAACGTCTAGAGGTAATTCTTCCAGGGGCAACGCCCGCTAGCTCACACCCGAACCCAAAATATCATAAGAAAAAAGCCATCCAATGAAGCAACCTGTTCATCCATGAAAAACAAGAACGCCACAGTCAGTGGGAAGTAACTCCGGGTTCTCCCAGCCATATCACATTAAACGTACATAAAAGGAAATACGAAAGTAGAAGCATGCATATATGAATATACATGTGAAATACGAGAAGGATAGATAGGCAATTCAATATATCATGATAAGAGCATAAGAGTTACAAGTCCGAATCCATCATGTTATACAAAGACTCGGGGAAGACACTCTTAGGCAACCGAATACCCTCACTAGGGCTTACATCTTACCGTTAGCGGTATAAGTTTGATAAGATTGAGACTCGACAAACAATCCATGCCAATCGTCTATTTCATGCAAGAGTTCAACCCAATGTTTACATATAATTCAACTTACAAACAACCGTCCAATCATACAAATATAACAACATATTCTCTCACGATAAATGACACGCACTAGCATCATGTACAATAGCAAGACAAGCCAATGGAAGCTCACGGAATAAGACATTTCCCGGAACCGTATACGATAAGACATTTTGTATACTCATGACCTAGACAAAACAAGTTCACAGGATAAGACGTTTCCCGGAATCATGTACGATAAGACGTTTCGTACACACAAGACACTAATCCTCTCGGTAGGACGACGATAATAATACGGTCCTAGTCTAAACCTGGCCAGACTCTCGGAATAAGACGTGTTCCGATTCGACATGTGGTAAGACGTGCCACATCCAAGACTCGGTCAATCATAGACGCCGAGTACCCCAAATTCGGTCAACCTTCACGAAAGAGGCGGAAAGAGATCTATAGCCAAAAGTCAAGCTAGTACGCTACATGCAATAACACCACCTCGCAAGTATACAACATTTGACGGTCGGGTCGACCAACGCATTGCGTTCGCCTCCTAACAACGTCGGCATATCCCCACTAAACA
>JAIUZE010049768.1:0-20842 GCA_022085475.1 Heliosperma pusillum
TTTTATTTAGTTTGACTAAATTTAATACTTTGTTTATCCGAATAGATGGTTGAACCCTATTCAAGTGAATAGGACGAACTTAGTATTTTGTCCCTAGTCACTCAATGAGGTGACGTCTCGAAATGACTAGATTGTAAGTCGATCGATGGTTGGTTCAGCACCATGGGGTCATGGAGATGACTGGTCGTTTACATAGACAGACTGTATGACACTATGTCGGACAGTGACATTGTAGAGACCCTTAAATCAATTAATTGATGCCTGGTCGTGGCAGGGTCTTCTATCTTATTCCTATAAGTCGATTCTTTTGACTGGCGACCGTCTATCTGAGTCGGTGCAGTTTCCGATTGGTTTTGGTTGATGTTCTTGGTCGTGCCGTAAAAGGAGGCCGATGGACTTCTTCTGGATCATGGTGATCTGCATCATACAGAGTAGATGGATCAACAGGAATTGTCTACCCACGTTGGGTAAAAACATCTTTAGGCCACTCGAGGAGAAGTTACTGTAAATGCGTGGCCACGCTCGGAAAGAGATCTATGGTAGATTTTCCGGTCAGACAGTTACTCTCCCTATCGAGAAAACCACTATAGATATTGTCAATCGCAAGTGCGACCTGAAAGACACCTTGCGTTGAGTGGGAGATGTGATAAAGAGACAAGAGAATCGGTGACGCACACTTGTGTCAGACAAGTGGGAGATTGTTGGAGTAGGTGTCCTCCACAATAGTGCGCCACATAATAAATCTTATTATGGAATATAATTGGGATATTTATTGACTATATATATGATTAGTCAGTTGAGTAACGTAAATCAATAACGGTTGGCTGACTAGAGTTTGACGTTATTGTCGTATGACGGCGGTGATCAACTGATCCCTTTCGGTCACACCTAAAGGATGAAATCCAAATAGTAACTAATTATTGGTATACGATACAGTTAATTAGTACATTACATATATTCGATATGTACGTTAGAAATTGAGTTAAGAACTCAAATTCGATTAAGCTTATTTTTTCAATTATGCGATAATTGACTAATAAATTTATATCTTATTTTAATACGATTAAATAAGATTTAACTTAGTAATTAATCGTTAAATTACTAACTTAGTTGAGGTTTTGAGATAGAGGTAATTAGTTAATTATATTTACAAGGAGTTGTAAAATAAATTAACTAAGCATTGTGGGACCCATTATATATTGATATAATGGTAAAATATTACTTAAAATGTTAAGTACATATTATTTATTTAATTGAGTCATATAATTGTTATATGATCAAATTAACACTTAATTATACAAGATAATTAACCATTTGATCAATAAGTACTTGTGAGAAAAATATCAAAAATCAATATGGATCAAACTAGGCCATAATGGCCGGTTATATTGTAGTTACAAAGGTGATGATTGTTGTTCTTGTTTACACTCTTTAGTTACTAATTGAAAGTGACATAACAAGTTGAATATAATCATCACTTATACTACAACACTCCACTCTAATGCATGTGATCAAATTGAACAAAATAATAGTCCTTTTTGGACAAAGTGGTCCGGCCATATGGCCTTTAAAATGAGCAATTGTGTTCATTTTATACTACTTCATTTTGTGCAATTGTTATACTTCTTTCTAAAATTCTTTCTCTCACTAAAAACTTTCAAATACTAATATTTACTAAGTATTACTAGTGTAGTAATATAGTCATAATATTAGTAGTATAATATCTATCTTATTATCTAGTTAATAATAAGGGTAGATTATTTGGGTTTATCTTGGTGCAACTTGAAGGAGGTCTTCTAGTTTGGAGATTTCTTGTTCATCCATATTATTAGCTCAAGAACAACAAGAAGGTGTTCTTGTTGTTCCCATATTATTTCCATATCAATGTGAGGAAATTTCTTCTTTTATATAAATGTCTTTATATTTGCATGCATGTTACATAGATCATTAAATACTAAATTAACAAATAATTTAGCAACTAATTAGAAGAGTCTAATTAAGGTCTATGGACTTTCACATACTTGTACTAATACTAGTTCAAGCTTCTTAGTTAGTAATAGTTAGTATGTTAGATGCGATAAATAAAACGTTAGTTGCGTAAAATAAAGTCACAAACAACATACGAGATTAGTACGGTAGTTGGTAATATGTACAAAACGACATAAGGAAAAAAAAAAAAGAGAAGGAAGAAAGAGGGGACTTTTTGCACCCTCAACCACCGTGTGTGAGTCGGAACAACGTTCTTTGAAATTGTTTACGATTAGGATTTAGATTCATTGAAGGTGCGTCAATTCTTTGACAATTTTTCAAGTTTCTGAGTCTGTTTTGTGGGGGTCTTCGCTGAGGCTTTTGAAAGGGAAAATGTGGAAGATTTTCAAAGTTCTTTAGTGTTCTGGAAAGAAGCGAATGTTAATTTTATGTTTCTGGGAAGAGTTAGTTGGTGTGGTGGTCGGAGGTGGGCCGGAAAATGGCTCTAAAGGCGGATAGTCGTGCACGACACAAAGCAATTTTGTGCTTTGTTTTGTGCGGTTGCTCGTGGTGTTTTAGGGTTGTTTTTGTTTCGATTTTTCTTGTGAATCGTAGGGAGCATTAGTTGTCCATTGTAGGTTGCATATGGTACTTATATAAAAGTGTGTGGAAATTTTTCTTGTGAATCGTGGGGGAGCATTAGTTGTCCATTGTAGGGTGTATTAGGTGCTTATATAAAGGTGTTTGGAAGGGTAAAAATAGTATTAAAAGAGAAGAGCAGTCAGGCCTTCTGTGTTTTGTGACTTTTGTTTGCTCGGATCCTAGGGCTTAAGAAAGGGTTTTCTTGGAGGTTAAGACACTAAAATGTGGTTAGGTTAGCCGGGTATGGTTTAGGTTTAATGGGTAGTCGGGTTTGGGTGGATTCAGCTTGTTTGGAGCGGGTTTTTAGGTCGAAAACTAGGGGGGAAATGGGTTGTTTTGGTCTGTTTTGGTGGTGGGTTTGGGTGGTGTTTTGGGTGGCTAATGGGCTGCTTTGGGAATTAGAACCAGGGGCCTAGTAAGAGGTGGTAATGGGTCAAAGGTTGTACGGGAAATCGAGTCCAAACCAATATAAATACGAGCTCACAAGACCGTCTTAAAAATCGCTTTAAAATTGAACTAACAAAACTGCTTTTAAACTTATTTTTAAAACGAAATAAGACGATAACTAATTGAAATAATAAAATATATTCAAAAATATTTAAACAAGCTAAAAAACGAAACTCGTTAAAAATTTATTTATTTTAAAAAGCTATTCGTCAACTAAAAACGTTAAATTAATTCAAAGCGAACGAAAGTCGTTATAAAACTCATTTAAATTAACTCATTTATTTTAATCCGAGTTTAATCGTTAAAAGAACTCCAATAATTGTAGAACGGAATTATTCCTTTCATACATTAGCGTCCGATCATCATCAATTGTTTGTCGGAAGTCTTATAAGTTCCAATATCGACCAATACGTGTATCTACAATGATTCACATGTTAAGTTGATTTGTGTTTGGTACTTTATTGCTTAATTGTGATGTAATATGACTGAGAGAATCTCGATTTATTCCTCACTGACCGTGACATTTATTTTTTAATGAATGAACAAGTTGTAGGTTAGTGCTTAATTGAGGTTTGGACGAGTGACCTAACGAGCGTTGTAATTACAACGATTGACCTTGACATTGTAGTATTTTGTAGTGACTATTATCGTATTTATGTTTTATCAAGGAACCAACATGCATGCCTTGCATTTGTTTAATCTGTGTTTTGTGTAAAATATTTCCTAACTTAAGTTTTTTTTATATTCGCGGTTTTTCTTTTAAAGTTTTTAAAATCCCAAATTTTCTGCTAAATTATTTGTGTTTATTCGAGGTGTAACAAATGATGACTGAAACAAACTAAAATAAAATACGTATGTTAACAAGAATGGAGGGAGTAGTATTGTGCCCCTTATACACACACACTCGTTTTACAACAGATGGTCAGTGCCCGTCACAAATGAGAATTTGTGGATTTTTGTAAGGCCGCATTTTAAAAGTATACATTAGTTTTCAATGTACACATATTATATTCACCATTCAAAATATTAGATTTGTCAAATGGGTTGGGCATGTTAGGCCTTAGGTTGGGTGATAATATGGATCGGGTCAAATACGTGTTGGGTCTTACGGGTCTTGGGTCGCGTCTTGGGTCAGAATACGACTCGAAGAAAACTTTATGACGTCTTTGATTTTGTGATTTTTTTAGCCAAAATTAAGATATTATAAAAAAATAAAATTATAAATTATTTTTTAATAAGTTATTATATTATTAAGTAATATAAGATTGATTTTTAGATTAAGTTATTTATGTAAAATATTAAATTATTTATTTTTCTATTTATTATTTACATAAAATATTCAAATATTGAAATTTTAATAATATTTTCTTATTTAATTTTGACACATTGCGTCGAATCGCCCGAGTCGGGTTTTGACCATAAAATAAAAAGTCATTTTAAGCTCGGGTCATCTCCAGGTCGTGGGTCAATATTTACGGGTCCTTGACCCTGAAAAACTGGGTGAGGTCAGGCTTGGTCGGGTTTATTGCTCGGGTCAAGTTTTGACAAGTCTAATTCAAATGAATTTCACTACTTTTCCAAAGAAAAAAAGATTTAAAAGACAAAATATCCTTGTATAGTAGACTACTTTTTTTATTCACTGGCATGTTAATGTTGGTTGTCAATTATACAATTTACAAAAGTATGAAATTTATGTTAATTGAGGGAGTATTAAGTATACGATTGTTTATTTGTATCAAAGTTTAACTTTAAAAATAATATGTTGGAAAAGAATGACGTTGTATAATAATTAAAATACACTTTTAACAAGAGATATATTTCATAACTTTATTCATATATTTTAAGAGATACGGAGTGTTATATAAAGATGTATGATTTTTTGAAACGAATGCATTTACAAAAAATAGTGGTGTATTTTCTATATTAATGGAAAGTAGTTAATATGCTAGTCTTATACTTCATAAGGATCTAAAAATTAGTAGTAAATGACGTTATAGAAAAATGGATTTTCTATCAAATATTACCTTTTATTTAAAGACATTTGTGAGCAATTATCTTTTTTTTGCCTTTCCATACCTTTTATCTATTCGTTTTGCAAAAGAATACCAGAAATTCACTTACGGCGAAAAATTTCAACTTCTCAGCGTGACATTGCTCTTTTATCCCATTTTCACACATATAACCCAAATTTTTTATCTTTACTCAACCAACAAAATATAAAAAAACTATTTTCCATACCCAATGCAGTATCAAATGTATCCAAACTCTCTTCCAAGCACTAATAACAAATCAACCTTCTCAATATCCCTCTCCATCTCTACCATCATCTTTACTTCCACTTTTACCCGTGCTCTTACATTTCGACTATCTTATAGACTACTCATGATTTATTAACCTAATGTTTATCTCAGTCATATGAAAATACCATTTTTCTCGCTTCATGGTGAATATGGTGAGCATAAGAATACCAATGAGACAGTAGACAAATGTCCCTAAGTGTGAATTTATGATGATTTTTGATTAGTTAACACAAGGTGTTGATTTTGCCCATAATAGATCATTATTGTTGAAGAACATACCATGTTTTAATAAATGTCGATGGTGTTTCGGAGCATTAGGATTTTAATTCGGGTAAGAGATGGATAAATTGAGGTGAATAATGTTGGGTTTAAATAGTCTTTATCGTCCGTTATTAGTGTTATGAAGTAAAGAGATGGATTTAACATGAAAAGTGTAAGTCAACACCGAAAAGCTAACTTGTTTTACCGAAAGTGAACTTTTGATAATCTATAGTAAAAAGCAAAAATAAAAGGCAGTGAAAAAAACACTCTTTAACTGAATGATTCTAAACAACAGGTAATTTTGGCAACAACAAAAACTATAAAAAAAATGTGATACAAATACTATTAAAAAACACAAATTCTTGTTTGTGACGGGCAGTATCCGTCACAAGCTTGCGACGGGTACCACTTCCCCTCACAAATGACCCATCTTACTTTAAGAATGCAACAACCATGTTGCTGAGCTGTCAAACAACCCTTAATTTAAGGAAAAGTAAAGAAGAGCATTTTATTTCTCTTAATAACATATATGATATTTTTGATTTAACAAGACAAAACTAAAAAAAGTTTGATAAATGGTAGTATTAATTATATTTATCAACAAATTTGATATTTATTATTCATAAAAAAAAAATATTAAATCTGGAGAATTTTTAAAAAGTATTTTCAAATCTACAAACCCTTAAAACAAAGAGTCTAAACACTGGATCTAGCAACAAAAAATAAACTTCTGAAAAAAATTCTAAAAAGCAGGAAAAAACCAACTGACAGGATTGTTTGATAATAAAAATATACCCACAAAAAATTAAATATAAAAAATGTTTCTAAAAAACATAGCAAAAAAGTAAAATTGATATTGGATATGAAAAAAGTATTTAACCTTTTTACGATCATGGAATGAAAACTCAAAAAAATAATTATAAGAGATCCTGCTAATTATATGGGGTAAATCATTTAATAGTGAAGAGGAGGCTGATGATGACGAGGTGAAGGGAGGATTAATAGGTAATGTATTAAGGCGAACAATTTTTTTAAAATAGACTTTGTGAAGGTGAGGTAAGTCAGTGAGAGATTGAGAGTAGTAAAAAAGGTTTAAACGATTTTCGTATCAAGACACATTTGAAGCTTTGAGACGTTAACTTTGGCCCAAACATTATTGATTACTACTTCGTATTAACTAGCCTATTGTTTAGGTTGCTAATTTGTTATTGTGTACCTATGATTAGATAGTTATCGACTTATCGTTGTGTAGGTAAAATAATACTCTGTATTTCAAGTCGTACATTTTATGAATCCAGTTATGGTCATAATACGGATTAAATTAAGTTTATAAAATCATTTTTTTAAAGAGGTGAGACTTAGATAACACTATTATAGTCACATTTAAGACAAAAGTCTATCTTTAGCATCTTAGATTGAGCGGGTTAAACCAAATTTTGACCTAAACTATACATTTTGGGTCAATTTATTAGCGAGTTATAATTTACAAGTTTTTACCTTAAAATATACATGTTGGTCTGGGTCAATTTTCGACAGGTATATATCTCATTTTTTGACCTTACCATTATAACATAATTGATAATGCGGTTTATATATTAATAAAATTTCTAAAGTATATCATTTAATCCGTAGTTTTTAATTATCACATGTTTTCATGATTATTTAACATGTTTGAATATTTAACAATTTGACCAGACACGGGTCAAAAGTTCAAGTTGTCACTTTACTAATTATTAATATGTACTAAATGAACATGGGTCAATAATTTCATTTTAAACATGAAAAATGGGTGATTGATTTCGTTTTTAATGAAAACGATCGAGTTTAAGAAATTGCAATTGTGGTACTATTTAGAGTAATGCAATTTCAATTTCGGGTTGATTTTCATTCGAAAAGTTTTGTTTGTTCAATCTTATATAAGTCGGGATTTTTTAAAGCAGCATGAGTAAGAAACTCAAATTTAGCTAACAAGAGGGTATATAAGTATATTGTACTACAACAATTACTCGGCAAACATAATGTATCATTTATAATAATTGCAAATAAAATTTAGAAAATTTATAATTGAGATCTAAAATCTTAAAAATTATTTTATAACTCATCTATAAATCAATAAAATTTAATCATATACTCCCTCCTATTCTAAGCTTTCTTCCCCTTCTCATTTTGCACAAATTTTAAGGATTTTAATTAAATAAGCAAAAATAATGTAGTGGGGTAAGGTGATTGGAGAGAGGGAATGTATTGTGGGGTATTATTGTGGAGCGAAGTGATTAAAATAATTATTGTTGTGGGGGTAAGGTGATTAAAATAAGATAAAGTATGGGTATTGTGGGGTATTGTAGTGGGGTAATGTGATTAAAATAAGTATAAAAGTTTACCAAAAAAGAAAAGGGGGAAGTTATTGTGAATAGACGAAAATGGAAAGGGGGAACATTGCTCAGAATAGGAGGGAGTATAATTTTTTTCTATAATAACAAATTTTAAAACTATATACCCGTGCAATTTGCACGGGTTTAAAACTAGTTTAAGGGAAAAGGAGAAGCACATGGGGGTGCCCCACATGTTCCCTCTACCCATTTTGTTAGAGGAAAAACCCGTCGCAAGGTCCGACCCGTCACAAGGGAAACCTACTGATTAAAAAATACATGTGTAACAGTGTAAGTCGTCATTGTGTAACCTTTCTCTTTTGACTAACCTTTTCGTGTGTACTTTGACGTTGTATGAATTTTCTTAATCAGCGGAAGAAGTATCATAGAATTTTCATTTAAATATCTTTGGGATAGTTCAGCATGTTCTATATCACTGTTAAAAATCCTCATTCAAAGTATTTTAAATTTAAAAAACAATAACGATTCCAAGTATTAATATGGAAATGATTTATATTTAACTACCATTTTCCTTGAATCTCGGACAAATTTTATGGGTCTATACTAAGATATTTATTTTATGATATACAAAATATTGTACGATAAACATATCTAAAGTTGAGTACAATTTGTGGATTCTTTATGGGTAATTGTTACTTCCTCCGTTCTATTTGGTTGTATAAATTTGCTTTTTGAGCACTATTCATAAGTAAGGATAATTTTTATTACAACTTTTAATATATAATATAAAAGATAGTCATGTGAGATCTTGTTTAAATTGTCTTACCGAGTACAATATTAACATCAAATTTTTATAATTTTTAATAATAAGTAACTAAAGATATAAACAAATGAAAATGAGTATTGACATACGTGATAAAGCAAACGTATACAACCAAATGGAACGGAGGAAGTATGTCTTTTAGATTTCAAGTCTGTCACTCTCAGGTGACTTACTTGATATACATAATTTGCAAGTTATTACGTATACTCGAGAGTTTACCCAATGTGAACCAAAAGTAACGGGTGATGTTCCCTCGTCATCCGAAATAAAAAGTTCAGCTTTGTAGTGTAATCGATAATGTAGGTATTTAGTGGGATGAGGTGTGTATGGGCAGGTCTAATGGGATACCGAGCCCTGCACGGCTGAACGGCATGCACCCTTCCTATGCCCCGCTACAAATGATACTTTAATTTTAATGCTCACTCTCACTTCACTGTCCATCAAACCACTACCCCATCCGCCCAGCAAGGAAATGTTACCGACATTCCCTTTTCAACCTTCTCTCTTACCTTCTTTCTTTACCCTTACACAACCAATTGAAATAATATATATCGTGTAGCATCATGGAACTAGTAGATCAAGCAAAATAAATGATATTTTAATCGGTTATGAGAGGAGAAGGTTGAAATGAAAAGTAAATGATGTTATTTTTTTGTAAACGGGAATATAGGTTAGACATCTTAGAAATGAGTAACTAACCATTTTAGAAATCAACAAGTCTATTTTAAAGCGGATATATACTGCCTTAAGATTAAAACAGATCAAATACTCGTGAGCTGCATAAATAAAGACTAGTTGGTTGCTAAGATCTAGACATTTTATATTTTTCGTATCACTGAAAGTGGTAATTATTTGACCCGTGGGTTAAGATGAATAGTCTACAACCTAAACGAAAAGTTTTGTTTGAAATAACCCCCCATTATAATTTGAATATATTTATAGTCAATATTCTTATGGATTATGGAATATCCAAGTATTGACTAATAAACGTTTGACGTTCTGGAAGGGGCAATGGAAGCCCAAATAATGGGACATATAAGACGTCTTGAATGACTGCTGATGTCTTGTGTGTTTGGTCTTCTATCAATCCATTTTCTACAAAATTCTACGGTGCTACGCAAGTTAGTCTCGTACCCGAATTAACTGCGATTCACGATGCATTATCAACTCCTGCTGAGCTATGCATACACATGTGCAGTGACGACCGACGATCATTATACCACCTACAACTCGGCTACTCAATTTGTCGTGGTGTAACTCTATTGATGGACTCATATCCGTTTTAAATATAAAATCGGTTAAATAATAATTTCTCCGTTTCAATAGGTTGATTTGGTTTTAGGTCATTCCATTTAATTGTATAAGTTTCTAATTTGGGACATATTAATATATTATTACCTCACAAATTACTTCCTTACCATCATCAAAATTGACCCAATCTCCCTCATTTCATCCGCCCTCCCTCCTCTCTCTAAACCAACCGTTCCTCTCTCCTCCTCTCACCTTCAACCTCATTTAGTCCATTAATGAGTTCCAATGTTTTCCTCATTTTCCAACAACCACATTCATCTCATTTCTCCTCTTCATTTACTCGGATTCATCTCACCTAATCCCCTCTATTAATTGCTCCTTCACAACCCCCATATATAATTGATCCTCCCAACCCCCTCATTTACCCGATCTACCAGCAACTACAATCTATAATCCCCCATATATACTCAGTAATTTGGGGGTAATGATGCAAACCCTAAGTCGCTTTCTATTTGAGGATCGTAACATCAAACCTTAATTTGATTTATTTTCGGTAATATATGGCGAATCATGATACTTGAAGGGGAAATTAGATGTGGGGATCTGTCAAAAGGAGGATGTTCTGGTGGAAGGTGAGGCAGAAATAATGATGATTGTTGTGGAGAATGTTAGAGTAAGTGTCATTAACAATAGTGCGATCACTTAATTAAATCTCAATAACAAAAATACAAAGTGATGATTAACATTATAGTCGACTGGTCCACATTAAACGGTAACGATTGACTAACTAGAGTTTGACGTTACAGATTAATTGTATAGTGATACAGATTAATTAATCCCTTGAATTGAATGAGTTTAAATTAATAAGTGAGAATTATATCTTATTTTAATATGATTAAATAAGATTCTATTTAGTAATTGAATTGTTATATTACTAAGATTGAATAATGTTTGCGAAACATTAGAGATAAGAATGATTGGTTAATTATAATTACAATAAGTTGTAGATTATATTGACTAAATGTGAGATGACCTATTTTACATACATGTAATTATAAATTATTACTTAAAATGTTAAGTGTAATTTATTTGTTATAAGATTGTATTTAATTGGTTAAATATACATTTATAAGCATACTTACATGTAACATGTCACACATATGACAAATGACAAATTACAAATGTTAAAATGGAGTCCATTTTAGTAGGAGGGGTCGGTCATGGGTGGTTGATATTAGGGTGGTAATTAGTTTGTGGTTTAATGCATAAACACAATCATTCCCCCTAATACCTAAAAACCTACCATATTATTTTGGGTAAGAGGAAAAGGAGAGCATGCTTGTCCCCTCTCAAACCCCAAAACCGACGGCCCCCACTCCCCTTAAGATGAGAATAAGCTCTCATTTTTCCAATTCAATTCTTATGCCTTCTCTTACACTGCAACTTAGAGAAGTTGTGACACCCTCAAATTTGCGGAAAGAAAAAAATAATTTAAATACATAACGAAGGTGTCATAAATAAAAAGGGTCATTACAAAACGGAAACAATGTTATACAAAAGAAATATACAAGACGGGAGACATATCTCCCGTATGAATACGGAATGAAAAGAGTATATAATAATATACAATCTAAGAACCGAATATAGGTCCAAGGTAAATACTTCGCTCGCTAGCTCGTCAATGTACCCCAAATATGCATAACCACCTGTTCGACCGCATTAAATATAAACACGGAAGCCACAGTCAGTGGGGAGTAACTCCGAGTTCTCCCAGCCACGAAATGTCGAGTTTAATGAAACATGAATAACATAAAAGCAATGTATATGGAAAATACAAAACTTAAACATATATGATATGATTTTCATGTTATGAAACAATTAACTAACATATAACCTATCATATGAAAGCTATAATGTGAATCCGATAATAAACTATAACAAGAGGTAGGGAAGCTGGTATGCTAGCTCAGAGGTTACCCTGTAACATGGCCATGGATACAATCAAACCATAATCAACCACGTAATAATGTGAATCAGTTGTAACAAATCGGAATCCAAAACTCTATCAATCTTAGCCGGCTTGCGATCTCACATAGAATCATACAAACATGAAAGACCAATACTTCTACAAACAGGCATAAGTTCTTAGGACAGTCAATATTCGACTTCTGTAACTCGAGGCTATACCACAAGGTAGGAAAACATCCTAGTCCTAGACTGATCAGACCTAGCGACAACAGCTATTCCATTCCCCGTCCCATGACATAACCGTACATGAGAAACTCTACTAGGCGACCCCCTAAGCAGAGATGGCTAGTACTTAAGCTGGCTCCTTTCCCAAAGTGGAACTCTTAGGCAGCCATGCCCCCGGCTTGGTATCAAAAGGCCCAAGCCAGTGACACAAAAGCTATCAAGCAGTGAACTATATACTCGTTAAAGATAGTAAGACCTATCAATGTCATGGTCCAAGCTACTCATTTAGAATTAGAATGGTCAAGACGCCATATATCCATAATTCTCTATGGGTACTTAGTCAACACGACACCAACCATATAAACAAACAGTCACGGGAACACCTCCTATCATGTGACTAATTGCATATAAATAATAATCAAATATCATATCGCCTCATATCTACTAAGGCTAATTCAGTAATTAAATACAACTTTACTTGAAGACAAATCCCCGACCCGAGTCCCGCGACGGGTCATCAGTCAAATCGGGGCTGACTAGATCTTAGTTTGACCAAACCCGTTGGATCAAACCGGCTAGAAGCAGAGTCTTTATCACATAGACATAAAATCAGCATATTCATTACATGTTATTTTATTACTACTTCTAACATGTGAATTATCATATTATACCCAAAACCCGCTTGACTTAAATGATTTCAACGTAAACTAATCTCGTATTATAATTTCTAACATGTGAGAAATAATAATTTTATGAAAACCTTTTTAATTAAATATTTTACTTATTAATATTTCCCACTTGCTAAAGATTACAAAACACGATAAAAATGACGATAACTCAAAAACCGACACGAGTCCCAAGGTGGGACCCACGGGCTGAAATGGGCCGGACCTAACACGGGCCTGGACTGGGCCCACGGGCCGTTTTGGGCTGTTTTGGACTGTTTTGATTGACTTTACTAAAAACCGTTTCCTAATATTTCCCGCATGCTTAACATATTTAAAACCCGTCAAAACAACAACAAAACAATCAAGTATCGACCCAACCCACTAGCCCACTCACGGACCAGCCCAGACCGGACCTGGACCGGCCTGAACCGGCCTGGTTTGGGTCGGTTTTGCCAGCCACTTTACACGGCCACCCTAACAACAACACCTAATTTATTTCTAACATGTTCTAAAATCAAACATCCATTTTAACAACCAATTCAACCATCATTCATACAAAAATCATGGTTATAAATAAATCATCCAAATATGTCAAGAACACTAACATATTAAAAATTCCATACAACATGAAAATCATAACTACTTATCATGTTACTACTAAAAACCATAAATAACAATAACATGAACAAAAACATAAGGTGAACCAAAAACAAAAGAAACAAAAGCTATGTAACATTAATTCGTCGAGTAACTCGGAATCGTTACCTTAGCTAGCAAAATCAATTAGCACCAAAATAAGAAGTATAAACTAAGAACCCCGTCTACTAATCTTCACCCAAAATATACGAGTCTCCAAACTCGTCTTCAAAATCTTCCCCTATAAGAAATGACAAGAAAAACATTATTAGAACTTAAACTTGATTTTCCATAATTAAATGTTGAAAACGATTTTGTCGGAATTGAAATAAAACCGTACGTGAAGATGGGGAGCGAAGAGGAGAGTCTAGAAATATAAGTTAGGACGGATTTAATTAAGAAATGAAGGTTTTATGATGATTTTGCTCAAGAACGACGAAGACAATAGAACGACGAGACGAATGAAGAACGATGAAGAACGATTAATTAGATCTTAATTTGTTGATTTGTAAAATGAAACGTGTTGTTTGGTGAGTAATGAAAAGAAGAAAATATCAAGTCCTAAGAGGGGAAAAAAGAGACGTGTGATTTGGAGAGGAATCGGGTCTGTTTTTACGCGATTTGCGGAGTTTAAGTTGACAGACCGATAAAGTTACAAATATCTTAGATATTTTTATTAGTTTAATCATATTAATTAAAAGATCTAATATGAGTGGAAAAAAAGTTACATGGGGCGTATGACTCATGTCAAAGTCGGGTTTCGGGACTTAAGTTGACCCGGGAATAGTTAAATGACGTTTGGGGTTAAATCATAAAAGTTATTCTTTAATTCCGAATAAATTCAAAATAATTATATTACATTATCATAAATTCAAATAAATCTTAATAAAAATAAAATAAATTTATTATTTTTCAAATATAATTTCGGTCTTTAAAATTACGAGGTGAGTCGGGAAAAGTCAACGAAAGTCAAACGTCGACTTAAAAGTCCAGAAAAGTCAAAGATGACTTAAAAGTCAAGAAAAGTTTATGACGACTTAAAAGTCAAGAAAAGTCAATGACGACTTTAAAAAGTCAAGAAAAGTCAAAGACGACTTAAAAGTCAAGAAAAGTCAAAGATGACTAAAAACGGGATTTTCATGAAATCTCTCAGAAATTCCAAATACGAACTCGGAATTTCAAAATACGACTCGAAACAATAAATTCTATTTTAAAAACTTAAGTCTGCTGAAAAGTGTTAGTAAATATTTTTACTAGAAAAATTGGGTACTTTTCGGGTTGTTACAATAATAGGTAAAATATTTTGGTGATTAGTGAATGTCTGTCATAATGGTATTGAAAGTTAATGATTAAGCGTTGAACTTTATATATAAAAGAGTTTGGTAATTAAGAGGCTTCGTTTGGTACTTATGAGGAGAATTGTTGATCTCAGGGCGTGTGGTTACTTAATGGATAATTCTTTTTGTGAAAATTTAATGTCCATGTAAATGGTGTATACATGGTGAATGTATGTGATTTGATGTTATAAGGTTGTATGGTATAGCACGTCTAATTTAAGGATATAGTTGTGTTTATTGTGAATTTTATGTTGGTGGATATGAGTTAGTGATGATCTAGTGAATCTTGTTTGAGTATGTATTATCTTATTGAAGAGTAATATTATTAAGGTCTTCTAGAACGATGTGGACAAGAATGAACCTAAGAGAAATTTGTGACTCGTTGTACCTTTGTTGTACTAAATCAAATAATTGAAAATCGTGGTTAATGGAATCGCAGTTTTGGAAGTTATGGATTAATAATTTGGAGTACTAATCGCAATTAGGATTTTGTTGTATTAATCATTGGGGTATTTGAGGATGAGCTTCTAAATCATTAATTTGTGGTGTTTTTATTAGCGATATTTGTGGATGAATTGTTAAATATTGGATAATGATGGAGTCTAACCATTTGTGGTGTTTGGTTATGAAGTAGTTTATGAGGATATTGAAATGTGATGAATTAAGGAAGCTAAATGTTCGTTTGAGTAGCTGAATGTGCTTATGGAAATAGATTAAGTTATGAAGTTGAGGAATGTCAATGATTATGGTCGTTGTGGAATTTGTATTAAGCTGTTGAAGGTATAAAGTTAATTGAGGGTTAGAATGGGAGGAGATTGAGTGGAAATTTTGTTAGATTGGAGTGATGTAAGCCTATTGGGATTTGGCGAGTTGTGGATTATGTAATGATGTCCAAATTAAGGAATAAGAGTTTGCCCTTATCATACAGCGTTGTAGGAATCAGAGTGCCCAGCGAGTGCCGTAGTTGTGCGTTTTCTTTGCAGCTAGTTGTTGCCCTTTTATTTGGCTTTATTTTATAAAATTCAAGTTTCGAGGACGAAACTTCTTTTTAGAGGGTAGGATTGTAACACCTTGTGTATTTATAATAAATTGTATCCGCGAATTTATTTATTAAAATAATTATTTTGCTAGTTTAATTACTTAATGCGTATTTAACGCTTGCGATCTCTATTTTGTTATTTTCCGTTTTTACCTAACATGTATGGAATAAATGTCCGCGCACGATTTTACTATTTTAATTTAATAGCTACTTCTCCTATATAAACTCTTTGAGCGTTTTAATTATACTAAACCTGATTTGTAATTGGATTATTTATTTTGTGAGCTAATGGATTAAAAGCCCACTTAAACTCTCTTATAAATAGAAAACCCAACCTCGCAACTAGGTTTCTTAATCTTTTCCTCCGTGCGTTTGTCAAGTGAGCCGTGACTTTCCTCTCTCTTTCTCCCTTTTCATTATCTCTGTTTCACTCCATTGTTATGCAACTTTCTTCATCCAAATCAAATATAAATTATATATTTACAATCCTGGCTCTTACCTCTACAATTTATTCTATTCTTATTATTTTTAAGGGACATGATTTTATGGAGTTTATACCTACCTTTACGGTTTGTATATTTAATGGGTAAATAAGAGGACTGAGAAGAAGATGACTTTCTTTTGGGGCGTTTTTGGAGGAGGATTTCTGTAGCACAATATTAATAGCATTTTTATGAAGATGAAGATTATTTTTGCGGTCTTTATTGCGTAATAAAGGTAACTAGGTTTTCTTCTTTAATAATGTTTATAGAACGTAAGCGTGATTTACATGATATAATGGTGTATGTATGATTTAATTGTATTGTGTGTAATATTATATGCATTAAATTGTATTTATTATATGTTCTTTTGTATAATATTATTTGTGTCATCTAGGGTTGCGTGATACAACCCTAGTGGCGTTGTTGCGGTGCCGTTTGCAACGGCCTAGGCGCACCAACGGTGGCGGCCTAGGGTTTTATTTTGGATGTGGCCTCTCTTGTGAGGGAGGCTAGGGTTTGGTGATTTATCACCTAGGGTTTTGGTTGTTTAGAAGAATTAGGGTTTTGGTTTACATTGTAACGTTATAGTATATTATACTATAACTTTGTACGTAAGCTACCCAAGGTAATACCTGTTTGAGCTATAACTTAGAAAGTGACGTTATGGTGCGATGTACTATAACAAGACTCGTTGCGATGACATGATGGTTTATACCGTGGAGTCGACCCCTTGATGAGGGTGTTATAGAGGACAAACCGTGATGGAAGAGATTTGTAGTTGATGATACTATAACCTCGCACGTATAACTAAGGTTATAGCTTGAAGTGCTATAACTTCACTAAAGTTGAGTGAAGGTTATAGCTGAAGGTACTATAACTTTGCTGAATTTAAGTGAAGGTTATAGTTGATGATACTATAACGTGACAGGCTTAACTAAGGTTACAGCTGGGGCTATTATAACTTCATTAAGGTTAAGTGAAGGTTATAGTTGGTGGTATTTTAACATTGGATGTTATCTGCTTTTGTGTCTGGTGTTAAGGTAACTCGAACTATAACGTGACCTTTGAGGTGTAATGTTATATGTGAAGATACTATAACCTTAGTCATATGTGCTTGTTTATTTGTGATG
This sequence comes from Heliosperma pusillum, assembly GCA_022085475.1. Lineage (NCBI taxonomy): Eukaryota > Viridiplantae > Streptophyta > Magnoliopsida > Caryophyllales > Caryophyllaceae > Heliosperma > Heliosperma pusillum. Next base: position 17,508 of record JAIUZE010049768.1, read on the forward strand.
TAATGGTTAATTGGACTATAACACTATATTTTCTTATAGTATTGGTTATTCTTATTTCTATATTGTTGGACAGTCGGTTATACTGTTCTTGGCTTGAGTCGTGACTTTATTCACGCATTTTTGGGCAGTCAGTAGTACTGTTCTTGAGTTGAGTCGTGACGTTGTTCACGCCTTGGTTTGTGCAGTCAGTTATACTGTGCATTTGTTTGTTGCTGGTCGAATTGATGACGATAGTATCAGTTATATACAATCGGAATGAACAAACGCTACCCTTCAGGGATTGGGTTATATGGTCTATGTTCGGGGGGGTATCAGAGGCAGTTCGTTATACGCTCTAGTCCCCGAGTGTCGTTCAATGTACAGTTAATGCATCGAGGGTCTGGCCAGGTCTTACACATATGGGCAGTGGTTATACGCCATACATAGTATCGTGGAGGCAATGCGTTATACACTCCACACTGGATGGAGACAGTGCGTTATATGCTCCATCAGCTAGAGGCAGTGCGTTATACGCTCTACCAGTTAGAGGCAGTGCGTTGTACGCTCTAACGGGCGTTCGCTCTATTCGCTATGCTTATTGCTAGCTTTGTGCCTTCGATTTATGTGTGGGTCGTATTACACCTATTTGGTATGTTGTGCTCATCTAGAGTTGAGTCACCATGTAAGTTAAGTTAGAGTTCGACGTTTGTTTTGGTTACGGCAATTAATTGCTTGTGGTATATCTCATGTTACGATTGATCTAATTATTTCTATTATGGATTGTTGTTATGGATAGTCTGTTGTAAACATTACTTGGAGAGCACCTAGTTATTCCTGACTAATTGTCGACCCCCATTCTCAGGTTGAGTTTGTTGCTGCTTGTATGGAAGCTTGGGATTGAGAGACTTGTGGCAAGACAAATAAATCGTTTAGGGATTTAATCTAGTTTGAGAATATTAATAATGTATTAGTTGAGTTTTGGATTTGAGTATCGATCCGGATTGGTCAGGTGTTTCCGCCACCTTGACCCTATTCAACTTTGTAGTTAGATGAATTATTTATTAGTAAGGTATTTTTTTTCTTTCAATAATGCGGGTTGTTACAATTATGCATGTCAATAAAATAAGCACAATAATCACCTACTTGGGCATGTGATAACCGGCCATAGTGCCTCTTATATGAGCAATTGTTGTTCATTTCATAACTTACTTCATTCTTGCTTATTCACATCATCTCTCTAAAACCTCTACTCTCTCTAGAACTCTCAAAAACACTAATATTCTCTAAGTATTTCTAGAGTTAATACAATAATATTAGTAGTATTATTTCTTACTTATTGTCTAGTTAATAATAAGTTAAGATTATTTGGGTTAGCCTTGGGTGCAACTTGAAGGAGGTCTTCTAATTTGGAGGCGATTTTGGAGGATCATCCATTATTCATATAGATCAAGAATAATAAGAAGGAGTTCTTATTATGCCCCTATTTAATTGAATTTCCAATGTATGGAAATTTCATCTTATCTTTATATTTTTGCTTTTATATTTGCATGCATGATAACTAGGTCTTAAATCATTAAGTTAATGTAATTTAATGAACTAATTAAAGGAGTCTAATTAGAGATCTAGGAATTTCAATACCGCCATCCCTAGCCTTCAGCTCCATCAACAAACGAGCTGTCTCCTACCAAGACTCCGCCAGCTTCCGCTCAAGGTCCCTCTTTGAAGGAAATGCCTCATTTCAGACACTACATTTCAGAGATACAAAAATACAACAGAAAATGAAAAGGGAATGAGAGGTTCATACCTGTCGATCCCAACTACCTACGAGTGCCTCAATTGCTAAAGCCCGCAGCCATTTGGCCACCCTCTACAACGCCACATGGTGAGACGATGCCACTTGCAATGAAACTAGTCAAAATTGGAAGATCACCCCCCTCACAAGGTGCTGCCACTCTTCCAGGCCAGCATTAGTCACGGCCTCACTAAAATCGCGGAGCTCTGAAGTCGTCATAAAGTCGGCCGCTTCAGTGTACTCCAGCACCTCAGGGTAAGCAGGGAGCTCGACGCCCGCCACCTCGATCTCCTGCAAGGATCAAATGGTTTGTTAACAATCGTTCGCCCTTCCTCGAAATCAAACTCGAACAAAGTAGGCAATGCTTACCACTATCGGCAAGTACGCCAGTCTCTGGTGAACGAACCCAGAGTAGTCCTCACCAAGAAGTAGGAGGGCATCCCAACTACCACCGGCCAAGTCAGCCTCTCTCTCAGCCTCATGGAGCTCCCTAAACATGGACCCCGGAGGATCGATGGGGACTGTAAAGGTGTTACGAGAACACTGTCGGGTCAAACGCTAACCTAGGTACCACACGGGTCCCATAGGCGTCCTTTACAACCGACTCGCACTCCTAGGATGCAGGACCTCGGCCACAAAAGCCGGAGCATTCTGGTAGTCCCCCCAAGGTTCATAACTTCAACAGTATCAGGAGCTTCTCCATCAAATGAAAAATGAGGAAGGTTCATATCTTTAACAATAGCCCAGGACCAACAGTATCGGGAGAACTCCTCTTCTCCATCAGCTCCAGTCTGACCATGGCCCTCATATAGCGGGTGAGGAGCGCAAAGCCAGGCGTAACCCAGTACCACTGACCTAGGCTACTCAAGTCAAACAAAAAAGGAAGAAGCTTCGTTGACAGCCTCTCCCCCTTGTCTCCGAAGTAGATCGAAGAGAAGAACCACCACAGCCAAAGTCGAGCCCTCTGCTCAGCTGTACAAGGAAGAGGAGGTACCATCTCCCCACGTATCCTCACTCTCGCCGGAGTCTTACCCGCAAAGTAGTCTCTGACGTAAGTGCTCGGAACCAACCCAGGAATGGTAACCGCCCCTGCCGGCAGGTTCCAGCCTATCAAACTCCTCGCCTCCTCCGATTCTACCCTTATGGGTGTCGACGACCACTTCAGACTCTCCTCTCCGCACGGCAGACTAGAAATCATGTCGTAGTCCTCCAAGGTAACCCCGACCTCTCCAAAAGGCATGTGAAAGGTCGAAGCCGTATCCGAATACCGATCAAGAAAGGCTCGAATTAGGCTAAGTTTAGCCCGAATCTTCCTTTCCCTGATCGCCCTTCTAGCCCTAACTAGGTCTCCGAAGGCTCCTGCCTCGACTAGAGCTCTCTCCTCCTCCGTCAACCTCTTGTAGGCCTCCATCATGGTCGTGTAGCCAGAAAAAGACCTCATGTTCCCGGCCTCCTACAATCAATTCAAATCAAAAGGTTATCATTACCATTTTATAAACAAGAAATGAAATGGTAATCAGGATACAAAGAATGTCGAACAATAACTTACTATGCTCTGTGCCGT
>JAIUZE010049770.1:0-10468 GCA_022085475.1 Heliosperma pusillum
TTTTAATTGTGTGTTTTTTCCAAAATCATTTTAAAGCAAACCTTTGAGCAAATATTTATTATTTTTAGAGTTTGTTTTTTAAAAGAGTCGTGCATCAATTATTATCAATCGCTTGAGTGAAATACGTTATTGGATAATAGTACATCATTATAAGCTTACAATTCTTTAACGGGAATCTGTGTGAGTTATATTGTACTTTCTTATTAGCGTAAGATAGTATAGAGTATTTAGCGATACTCACCTTGAGTTATAATCATAGTGTTGATTATACGAGTGGGTTGGTAATTTTTGTAATCCGTAGAAAGGTACTAAAAATTATTAATCGAGAATAGTGGACGTAGGTTTCAACGTGTGAAACTGAACCACTTCAAAAATCGTGTGCCTCTCTCTTATCTCTTTACTTTTCGTTATTTCGTTATTCGCGCTTACTTTGATTAATTAATTAGTTGATTTTAATTCATAAGATCAAATAATTAATTACATATCATATAAATCGAAAAAGTGGGGCTAGTTTTTAATACTCAATTCACCCCCCCCTCTTTCGTATTCGATCAATAGACTCTACAATTGGTATCAGAGCCTCGTGCTCTTGATTGCCTTACAGCAAGGAGTCTGATCCATTTATCTTTTTATTTTTATTTATTTTCCGCTGCATTTAATTTTATTTTAATGGATTCCAAACATCTGAAGTGTCCCGTATTCGATGGGAAGAACTACAGTCTATGGAAAAATATGATGACCCATTTCATAAAGGGTAACGATTGGGAGTGTTGGCTAATCATTAAGAATGGTCCTAATAAGATCATGCTTGGAACGGCTACTGGCACTTCCATCGAAAAGAAAGAAGATGACTATGTTGAGGCAGATTATAAGAAAGCTGAGAAAAATTCAAAGGCTATTAGTCTGTTGCAAAACGGCATGACCCATACTGAATTTGATCGTTTCTCATCTAGTTCTACTGCCAAGGAAATATGGGATGGTCTTGAGTTAGCTTATGAGGGGACAACTGTTGTCAAAAAGCAACGCATAGCTCTACTTATGCGAAAATACGAATTGTTCTCCATGGAACAAAATGAATCGCTTGACAGCATGTCTACTCGCTTCTCCAGTATCATTAATGAATTGAAAAATCTTGGAAAAACTTTTGACTCCGAGGAAATTGCCAGGAAGATCCTTAGAAGTCTATCTAAACGATGGAGACCTAAGGTGACGGTAATTGAGGAATGTAAAGATCTATCTGACCTATCTTATCAAGAGCTACTTGGAACCCTAATGGCTCATGAGATTACTCTTGATGAAGATGCGGCAAATGATAGTAATAGCAAGAAGGTGGCTTTACAGGCCGAATCTAGTGAAAGACAAGATTCGGATCTTGAAGATGAAACAGTGTTGTTTGCTAGACGTTTTAAGAAAAAGTTCTTTAACAAACCACAAGGGAAAACGTTTAACAACAACACTAACAAATCTTACAAGAAGCCAATTGAGTCAAAAGGGTCTCTTTCAAGTCGTGGTTGCTTCAAATGTGGGGATAATGATCACATGATCAAAGATTGCCCCACATGGAAGAAAATCAAAGACAAAAATCAACGAGACAAAACCAAGAAGGAATTCAAGCAAGTAATGATGGCTTATTGCTGGGGAGATCTCGACACAGAGGACGACGAATCAGAAGAAGAGGAAGTCGCCAACTTGTGTCTAAGCAACGTCAGTCTTGACCTAATTTCTGACAGTGACAATGAAAGCGAATCCGAGATGTGTCTTGTTGGCAACTCAGATTCAGAACCAGATTCAGAAGATGATGAAGAGGTTAGTCATCTTGAACTTAAAAAGCAAGTTAAGAATTTATCTAAGAAGTCTTTAATTAAGTATTTTGAAGAAGCCTTAGATCATTGTCATGAGCAGAGTCTAGAATTGAAAGATCTTAAAGAACAAATTCTTGACATTGCTGAGGAAAACCAACTTCTTAAGGCCAAAGCTAAAAAGCTCAAGTCTAAAGTTATGGCAACTTCAGCTATAACTTCAGACAAGACAAATGTTGAGAAAGAAGCTCTTGAGTCTAAAGTTATAGCTAATGAAGCTATAATCTCAGAGTTGAAACTCAACATTAAGCATCTTCAAGCCAAAGTTATAGCTAATGAAGCTATAACTTTAGAATTGAAGAAAGTCAATGAGCGTTTACAATCTGAGGCTAAGGCAAAGGAAGTTGTTATCCTTGATCACGAGAAAGTAAACTCTTTTCTTTCTCAGCAATTGAAAGAATTAAAGGCTGAATTCTCCCAAGCCAAAAGTCAACATAATGAGGAGAAACTTATCTTGAACAAACGTTTCAATGATTTTCGTGAAAATTTCAAAAAGAACAATCCCTCCAAAGACTTGAATGTAGATCATTCATCGTGTCAAAAAGAAATTCAGTCTTTGAAGGAATTGCTCCTACATGCACGAAAAGTTCATGATAAGTGGGAAGGAAGTCAGAAGGTCTTAGACTTCCTTACCGAACAGTCTAATAATAACATGAAGAAAGGTCTTGGTCATGAATGCTATAGTCGTAGAGACCATGATAAATGCAAATCCACTCCTTCTGACCGTGATTTCAGAAGAAGGAAGTATGTCAATCTTTCAGAATATCTGATTTGCAATTATTGTGGTCACAACGGTCATGTTAAAGATAATTGTGTTAAATATGTTAATGACAACAAAAATCAAACTGATTTTGTGAAAGAGCATGACGTGTCTAGTGTTAATGAGTCTGAACCTGAATCTCAACGTGATGAGATTAGAAACAATGAGTTCAGGTGGTTTTATGACATGGCTTTCGATTACACATCTGTTCCTTCAAAATCTAAACCTTATGTGAATCAGAAGCAGTCGTTTAAACCTAATGTGCGTCGTAACAACAATCAATATAATAAACCTAGCAAACCCTATCCTAAGAAGAAAAGAATTGTCAAACAGGTATGGGTTAGGAAGGATCAAATATATAGAGTCACTAACCACAAAGGACCCAACTTAGCGTGGGTACCTAAAAGCTGTATTTGATTCTCTTGCAGGTAATAGTGAAAGAAAATAATCTATGGTATCTCGACAGTGGATGTTCGAGACACATGACTGGAAACAAGAATCTATTTCTTTCACTAGAACCCTTCAATGGTGGCAAGGTCACCTTTGGAGACAATAAGAAGGGCAACATAATCGGTGTAGGTAAGATTGGTATATCTTCTTCACATGCTATCAATAACGTATATCTGGTAGATGGCCTTAAGCATAACTTGCTAAGTATCTCTCAACTATGTGACAAAGGAAACAAAGTCGTTTTTCATTCAAATGTTTGTCGTATCATAGTTGAAGGAACTAGTAACGTTATCTTAGAAGGCTTACGTAAACGGAACGTGTATATGATTGATTTAAACAAAGTCACTACAAGTTCCTTTACGTGCATGAAAGTCACAGTGGATGATTCATGCCTGTGGCACAAGAGGTTTGCACACATCAGTCCAACGATTTTAAAGAAACTTAAGTCTTGGGATTTAGTTGAGGGTTTACCCTCAATAAAATTCGAGCAAGAAAAGATGTGTGACTCATGTGCCCGTTGTAAACAAGTTAGATCTTCATTCAAACCGAAAAGAGTAGTAAGTACAGAGCGTCCACTTGAGTTGGTACACATGGATCTATGTGGACCTATGAAAGTTAGAAGCCGCGGTGGATCAAGGTACGTATTCGTCCTAGTCGACGACTACTCCAGGTATGTATGGCCTATCTTTCTATTTACTAAAGATGAAACTTTCGATGAGTTTGTAGTACTAATGAAGCTCGCCCAAAACAAGTATGATAAAAAGTTAGTTTCCATTCGTACGGATCATGGCACCGAATTTGATAATCAAGCTTTTATAGAATATTGTAGGGAGAATGGTGTAGGACATAACTTTTCTGCACCACGAACCCCACAACAAAATGGTGTCGTGGAACGTATGAATAGAACATTAGAGGACATGGCCCGCACTATGCTTTTGTGTAGTGGCCTTCCTAAGAGCTTTTGGGCAGAAGCCATAAGTACTGCATGCTATGTGCACAATAGAGCTATGATTAGACCTATTCTCAAAAAGACTCCCTATGAACTTTTAAGAGGGAGAAAACCCAATATAGCTCACCTTCGTTGCTTCGGGAGTAAATGTTTTGTCCATAATAATGGAAAAAGTAATTTGAGCAAATTTGATCCACGAAGTGACGAAGCTGTGTTTGTTGGTTATTCTAATCATAGTAAAGCTTTTAAAGTTTTTAACAAAAGAACGTTGTGCATAGAAGAAAGTGTTCATGTTGTATTTGATGAAGATAATGTGCTTGAACAAGTTGAACAGAATGAAGAAGAGGACATGAATGATCCAGACTTTCGCCTCTCCAGAGATGACGTGCCAGAAAATAATGAAGAAGTTATTGAAGGAATCAATGATGAACTTGATAAATCCGCAAATGACCTTGAACAGAGAACTGAGACAATTGTTGATGATACGAATGTCTCTTCTCAAAACAAGGAAAAGGAAACTGAAGTTATAGCTGATGATGCTATAACTTTGAACCAGAACCAAGATGGTGTAACTGAAGTTGTACCAACTTCAGCTATAACCCCAGAGTCCAACTCAGGGGGAACCAATCTTGATTCTGAATCATTTGAGGAAAGTGATAGTTCATCAGATGATGATGAGCCTAGGAACTCTAAGAAATGGAAATATATGAGTTCTCATCCTATGGATAGTATCCTAGGAAGTTTGAATAAGGGAGTTCAAACGAGGCGAACATTAAATAACTTTTGTTCATTCTATTCTTTTCTGTCTACCATAGAGCCTACCAACATCAAAGAAGCTCTCGCAGAATCCGACTGGATTGTGGCAATGCAAGAAGAGCTTCAACAGTTCGAACGTAATAAAGTATGGCACCTTGTGCCACGACCTCCTAATCGAACTGTGATTGGTACTCGATGGGTATTCAGAAATAAATTGGATGATTCAGGAGTTATAGTTCGTAACAAGGCTCGATTGGTCGTTCAAGGTTATAATCAACAAGAAGGGATTGATTATGACGAGACATTCGCTCCAGTAGCAAGACTTGAAGCTATTCGCTTGCTCATCGCCTTCGCAGCTCACAAAGGAATGAAATTATTCCAAATGGACGTTAAGACTGCATTTCTTAACGGTTATTTGGAAGAAGAGGTTTTTGTTGAACAACCTCCTGGATTTTTGAATAGCAAGTTTCAAAACCATGTTTTTAAACTCGATAAAGCTTTATATGGTTTGAAACAAGCGCCTAGGGCTTGGTACGACAGATTGTCAAATTTTTATTACAAAACAATTTTAAAAGAGGATCTGTCGACAAAACCCTATTTCTAAAATCCGAGGGTTCTGATTTACTTGTTGCTCAAATTTATGTAGACGATATTATTTTTGGTTCTACTAACAATAAATTGTGCAAGTATTTTTCAGATCTTATGACCTCAGAATTTGAAATGAGCATGATGGGAGAATTGAAATTCTTCCTAGGATTGCAGATTCAACAAACCAAAGAAGGCATAAAGATTCACCAACAAAAATATGTCAAGGAGCTAATCAGAAAATTTGGTATGGAGAACGCTCATCCAATGGACACACCTATGGTAACTGACAAAAAGTTGACCTTAGACGAAAATGGTAAGTCCGTAGATGAGACTACATATCGAGGTATGATTGGTTCTTTATTATATTTGACTGCAAGTAGACCTGACATTATGTTCAGCGTATGTGTCTGTGCTAGATTTCAATCATGTCCTAAGGAATCACATATGATTGCAGTTAAACGTATCTTGAGATATTTAATTGGTACATCTAATTTATATTTGTGGTATCCACTTGAGTGTAATTTCAATCTAGTAGGATATTCAGACGCAGATTATGCGGGATGTTCGTTAGATAGGAAAAGTACCTCTGGATTCGCTACTTTTGTTGGACCTTGCATAATAACTTGGGGCTCAAAGAAGCAAAATTCGGTTGCGTTATCTACTGCAGAAGCCGAATATATAGCTGCAGGACTGGTATGTTCTCAACTACTTTGGTTAAAGCAACAACTATGTGATTATGGTGTTAATGTTGGTTGTATGCCTGTTTTCTGTGATAATACGAGTGCTATTGTTATTTCTAAGAACCCAGCTCAGCATTCTCGTACTAAGCATATAGACATTAGACATCATTTTTTGCGTGACCATGTAGAAAAGGGCAACATTAAACTCGAATTTTGTAGTACTGATGTTCAATGGGCTGACATTTTAACAAAGGCGTTAGCGAGAAGACGTTTTGAGATTTTGCGGTTGGAAATTGGTTTAATCGGTAGCAATTAAATTCATCTTATTTATTTTGTGAACCTGCGTGACTGGCTAGATTAAGACGAGATTATATGACTGTGTCCGCATATTTCATTGCTAGTATATTTGTGTTTAATATAATATATTTTACGTGAGTATCTTGCATATTTAGTGTTTTATGGAAATTGAATTATGAACCACTTATTTGCCAAAAACCTATCTTATTCACTTTCCAAATTTGAGCCAAATTCTACCCATGTATTTCATGTTAGCCGAAACTCTCAAATCAATATTACCTTTCCATATCCTTTTATTTACCAAAACTCTATCCTTACCATATCCCAACAAAAATAACCACCCAATATTCTTTTCCTACCCAAATTCAAATGAAAAAAAAAAGAAAAAGGAAAGAACACATTGGGACGGCACACCCATGTGCCAAGTACAAAAGAAATACCTACCCCTTACACAATCATAATTACCCATCACCCATCACCTTTTACCATCTTAATTACTCAACCAATTTTTACCACTTCCTCTTCCACCTCACGGCACCCACATCAAACAAACACACAAACCTTCAACCTTCAAACTTCAACAATGGCTTCCACTAGATCAAAAATTGCCAAAAACCCAAATCCGAAAACCCCCAAGCCAAGCATGCCTAAAAATACCTCTTCTCCTCCCACACAACAATCACCCAACCCAAGCCAAACCGAGTCGGGTGCGGGTCTCGAGGGTACTAAGAGAAGACGGTTAAACAAAGGGAAAGGAAGACTCCAAGAAGAAGCCACAACCGAAATCTTGGACGCGGTTTCCGAGGAGACCACACGGGTCACCTTCCGTGACTTCTCACCGCAAGAAACATCTTTGGGAATTGATAAACTCCGTCTTACAAAAGACGAAAGAAAATTGGTGAACCGGGTTGCTCAATATGGCATACACGGTGGTCGGTACTATCCTAAGGCTTGGTGTGACAAGTCTAAGGCTTTAGGTTTCTTTTCTGATTTTTTGAACTTCCAAGAATGGGAAACGGTGGCTGAGTTTTCGGGTCCGGTGTATCCGATTGAGGTAATCCAGTTCTTTTCCTCTGTTTCTTTAGACAATGGAGTCTTGCATGCCGTCATAAATGGCCGTGCAGTTTCGTTTTCCGTGACGGACTTTTGTACTCTGTTTTTGGTTCCTGATGATGGAATCAAAATCAATCCGAGTACGTCATGGGAAGAACTGACGGACATGGCTAAGCTGGAGGTTAAGCAGTATTTTGATGTTGGGGCGACGGTGTCGAGTTGCGTGTTGGCTGGTAGTGTCTCTCCGAAACTGAAATTTCTGTTAAATTTTTTATGGAATACTGTGATTCCGCGACGGGGCGGACGTGATAAAATTGCTTGCTATGAGATGTTAGTTGTTAAGCATTGGTTGGAAGGCAATCGGGTTAATTTACCTTCTCTTGTTTTTAATCGTATTTCACAAACCGCTTTCTCGGTGACCGAAGACAAATTTTACTCTACTCTTGACTTGCCGTATGGCATGTGGCTGTCTCGGCTTTTTGAGTCAAAGGGAGTTGTTAATATGCAAAATTATGGGGTCGCGGTAAAGGATGAGATGTGTGATACGTTCTTGAAATTTATGAAGCTTGATGCTAATGGTCCGGAATTGTTATTTTTGGTGAAGGGAGGTACGGTTGGTATGCAGTCGGGTGGGGCTGATTTTTCTGTGATTGAATCAAAATTGGATGTGTTCATTGGAAATATTATGGAGCGCTTGGATGCGCAAGATAAGAAAATTGAGACGGTTTTGGACACGGTTGTTCAAGCCGTGGGCATGGGTTCTTTGGGCTCAACCCGTGACCAAGGTGGGTCGGGTGTGAGTCATGAGATGAGGACATGGATGGATAGTGTGGATGATCGCCTTGCTAAATTGGAACGTAATATCATTGATTGTAAGCAAGAGGCGTATAGGCAAAGGGATAGGATGACTTTCTTGGTGAGCCAAGGCGGGTCGTTGGTTAAGAGCGGGACGGAGATGCGTGAGGGAATGCGTACAATTTATGATGCAACGGAGGCTCTTTCATTGAAAGTCCGGAACTTTGATGTTTGCCTCACCGCTCAAGCTTCTCATGTGTCAAATTGCCTTGACCGTCTTTCCACTCTTGAGTACCGCACTAGGCCCGGTTATGTCGATCCTAACAAAATCCGTCAACCCAAAATGCCTTGATTTTTCTATCCTTGGTTGTTTTACCTCTTAAACTACTAATCCTATTCGGCCCATTTGGCTTATTTTGACATTGTCTATTCGGCCCAATGGCAACTAACAATATATTTTGTGGTTTGTAGTTTAATCAACATTTGCACTTTATTTTGCTTGATATATATCGTCTTATATTGCGTATTTTGCATATCTATTTCTTGCCTTGACATGTGTTATTCTAGTCGTTTCATGTCTTTGTTCTTGTCTTTTCAATGATGCCAAGAGGGGGAAGAAATGATATGATTTGAGTCTTTGCTTAAGCTTGCTCCTTGTCAAGACTCGTTATCTCTTAAATTCTCTCAAGCTATAACTTTGGCTAAGTTGTTTTGTTCTTGCGATCAAAGTTGCTATAACTTTGGAGTGCTTTGTTGAGGGGGAACCATACTTAGTCACATTGTTAAGAAGAAATCTTGAGGAAATCATATGAGACTTGTCATCATCAAAAAGGGGGAATTTGTTGGACCAATTTGATAGTTTTGATAATGACATGTGTTTACGTAATAATATGTTTTACTCGATATATCATATGCGTGTAATTGTGTGCTTTAGTCTTATTATAGCTAGCAACAATTATGAGAAGAAAGATCAAAGTTAGGCATAACTTTGATAAAGTTTGTGAGACAAAGTTATAACAACTTCAGGAATAACTTTGGAAGTGAACATGGAAGTTATAGCTAACCAGGCATAACTTTAAGGAAAATCGCTTCAAACAAGATCTACATAAATCTACACAAGACTCGAGATGGAGGGTCTTTGTGATCAAGATGAAGAGATGATCCGTATACTGAAGATCTTTGTGAAGATTAGATAGTATAGGTCGTCATTCGGTAACTATTCCATTCGAGAGATTTTATGTTCAAAAGTTATAGCTTTAGCCTATGATTTTGAATGATAAAATATTGATGCATGATTTTGGAAATAAAATGTTTTGAAATGTTTTCAAAAGTGAAAGAGTTTTATTTTTATATTTATCAATTATTTTAATAGAGAATATATTTATGAGATTCTATTGGTTAGTAATACAACTTATGGGTTGTCATGCTACCTAGGGTTTCTAATATATTCTATCTCAATTTGTTGTTAACCTAATTAGCCCACCTAGTGGTTGAGCCATCTAGGGTTTCGTGAAACCTAGTTTGTGCCACCTAGGGATTCGTGCTCCTAGGGTTTCGTGAGCTATAGGATTCGGCCTCCATAGGTTGTTTCCTTAGTTTACCTAATCTAGGATTCTACTATATCTTTACAACAATATTTTGAGATATCAAGATAAATATATTTCTATAAGATAAACCAAATAATATTTTGAGATAAAGATATTTCTAAAAGATAAGCAAATATTATTTTATGGAAAGATAAGTATCTTTATTAAATATTATACTAGGGTTTTAGATCTACTATAATTCTTCTACTATAAATACTCATTCACATATCAATTGTAATTGACACGACATACACACGAAATACACTACATACACACGGCACAATTATTTTCTAGTGTTGATTTTCCAAAATCGTTTTAAAGCAAACCTTTGAGCAAATATTTATTATTTTTAGAGTTTGTTTTTAAAAGAGTCGTGCATCAATTTATTATCAATCGCTTGAGTGAAATACGTTATTGGAAATAATAGTACATCATTATAAGCTTACAATTCTTTAACGGGAATTTGTGTGAGTTATATTGTACTTTCTTATTAGCGTAAGATAGTATAGGGTATTTAGCGATACTCATCTGAGTTATAATCATAGTGTTGATTATACGAGTGGGTTGGTAATTTTTGTAATCCGTAGAAAGGTACTAAAAATTATTAATCGAGAATAGTGGACGTAGGTTTCAACGTGTGAAACTGAACCACTTCAAAAAGCGTGTGCCTCTCTCTTATCTCTTTACTTTTCGTT
>JAIUZE010049771.1:0-11488 GCA_022085475.1 Heliosperma pusillum
TTTTTCAATTATGCGATCATTGACTAATAAATTTATATCTTATTTTAATACGATTAAATAAGATTTAACTTAATAATTAATCGTTAAATTACTAAATTAGTTGAGGTTTTGAGATAGAGGTAATTAGTTAATTATATTTACAAGGAGTTGTAAAATAAATTAACTAAGCATTGTGGGACCCATTATATATTGATATAATGGTAAAATATTACTTAAAATATTAAGTATATATTATTTGTTTAATTGAGTCATATAATTGTTATATGATCAAATTAACACTTAATTATACAAGATAATTAACCATATGATCAATAAGTATTTGTGAGACAAATATCAAAAATCAATATGAACCAAACTAGGCCATGATGGCCGGTTACATTGTAGTTACATGGTGATGATTGTTGTTCTTGTTGTAACTCTTTAGTTAGCATTTGAAAGTGACATAACAAGTAGAAAACAATCATCATCTTTTCTACAACACTCCACTCTAATGCATGTGATCAAATTAAACAAAATAAGAGTCCTTATTTGGACAATATGGTCCGGCCATGATGGCTTTAAAATGAGCAATTGTGTTCATTTTTTAAGGACTTCATTTAGTGCAATTGTTATACTTCTTTCTAAAATCCTTCTTCTCACTAAAACTCTCATATACTAATATTTCCTAAGTATTACTAGTGTAGTAATATAGTCATAATATTAGTAGTATAATATCTATCTTATTATCTAGTTAATAATAAGGGTAGATTATTTGGGTTTATCTTGGTGCAACTTAGAGGAAATCTTCTACTTTGGAGATTGTTTGTGTTCATCCATATTTGTAGCTCAAGAACAACAAGAAGGAGTTCTTGTTGTGCCCTTATATTTTCCATATCAATGTGAGGAAATTTCTTCTCTTATATAAATGTCTTTATATTTGCATGCATGTTACATAGATCATTAAATACTACATTAACAAATAATTTAGCAACTAATTAGAGGAGTCTAATTAAGGTCTATGGACTTTCATGTGGTATCATACCTAGTCTTGTGCATCATGCTCATTTTGACATTTTTTATTAAAGTTATAAGATACTAAATAACTCACAGATTTTGAGTTAAAATACGATTCTACAAAAAAAATTGGTGCATGTAACCTACTGACCTCAAATGTTTGTGTTCAAATTTTCGTGATTTAGGGATTAAAAATTTTCTATTTCTTTTTGATTTTTGGGGGCGTTAAACCGGTTAACTCATTTTATGATTATATAGATTTACCTAAAACAGTTGCTTGTTGATTCTGGCCATGAAATTTTAATATGATCTCACATGCATTTCTTACATATTGTATGTAAACTTTCGTGACTTTTACTTATGTATTGCATGTTCATTGATTTTTATACGATAAAAGTCGATAATATGAGATTATAATGTTCATAAAATTGAAACGTCCATTTCTGGTCTTGAAATTTTTTTGTACATTTAACATTCTGATGTTGATACTCTTGGTGAAATTTCATAATTTCTTTCACTGTTTTACTATATCTAATGTTTTTATTTGATAAAACCATTAAATACAAAGCTATTTGTTCATAAAATTAATTTAAATTTTTTGAGCAAATTTTTTTTATTTTTATATTTCCTGGAATTGTTACAGAATGTACAAAATTTTTGGTTTCAAATTTTATGATGTTTATATTTTATTTTGGTTTTATTTCATAATTGTTATTATTAAACCGTAATATTTAGCAAATAAAATCAAATCAATCTAATTAATGACCAACAAAATTAGTAGTGACTAATTTTGAGTTCTAAATCATTTTAGTTAATTATTTTGAATTTAAATGCGATTTAAATGTTGATAGTGATTTTTAATGGTTAAAAATCAATAAATCCCGGAAGAAATCGAGCTACAATGAGCATGAATTGAATTTAGGACGATTTTGGCATGAATTTTGCAGCAATTTATTTTATTTATGTTTGAATGAATGAATGTCATTTATTTAATAATTTATGCAAAGTTTGTACCTAGTATGGCCTAGTTATTTTTATCGTTATTACCCGTAATGTAAGGGAATAACGGTTTGGTTGTAATTTTTTTGCGATCTCGTATCGCCGGTTTGTATAATTTAATAATTTTATTTTATAGAATAAATGTATAATAGGAATTTGTATATTTGTATATTTGTAATTATTTTTATGAAGACCGGTGACTCCCTCAAGACGGTGCCATTTTGGAAGGTGTTCCAAGTGAAGAGGCAATGGACCAAGGAGTTGGTTTCCGAATTTGTAACTATCTAGTTAATTTTGATTAGCTAGGTGGCCATACTAGGATTTTATTGTTGCTTGGTTGCTTGCTTTATTTTTCGCTCATGCCAAAATCGTCACACATGCAATTTTATTTCTCGATTGTCAATTCAACGTTATTCACAATTCACCGACTTAGTTCACTTATAGGGAATTAATAACTAAATTGACAAGATCTCTCACATATTTAAAAAATTGAGATTAGCCTTACCAATTAATAACACCTATGAATCCCGTGTTCATTAGGGCTACCACGCTCGTGGGTCCCTTTTAACCTCGGGTAAGTAGGGTGATACGATCACAAGCTAAAATTGGATTGGACTCAACGAGATAAGCGTTATCTTGGGACTAGGAGATGGATTTAGTTGAAATCCGTCAACCAAGAGTTCTAAGTGTAGAATTAGTCAAGTATTGACTTACCATTTCTAAATAAAGGTAGCATGCGATGACTATTTTTTATTTAAAGATGGGTCTTGGAATCATTTATATAATTTAGTGAGAGGTCATTATATGAATGCTAAACTTGTTAAAATTGTTTTACAAGTGAATTATATATAAGCAATGACTGTTTATTTTCCGTTGATATTTATTTTTATTCGCGCAATGACAATTATTTTTCTTCTATGAACTTATAAATCCGTTCAATCGTGGAAAAGGGTTCCATTATTTTATACGGTAGTATATTGATTGCGATCTTCGTTTAAACCACCGTAGCTAAAGACAAAATGAATTTTATCTTTTGATTCTCATATTCACCGTTGCAAATGTCTCTTATGAAGAGTAAATGAATAAGTCACACTTAGTCAAAAGCGTTTTTGAATATTTTGTGACGCCTTCTTATAACAATGGTACATCAAATTTTTGCTCCAAAGAAAATATTTGTATTTTGGTATGTCGTCATAATGCTCCTTATCGAGGCTTACCTCAAAAGAGGCCCAATCAGTTGGGATGACTAGGTTAATCGATTTATTTGAAATCGTGAACAACCAAATACCGTAGTCACTTCATGAAAAGTTTATCCTTTTGAAGGTAAAACAATGAATGAAATGAAGAATAGTCTTCACAATAATTCCAATATACTTGTCTAAGTAGAGATTCATGAAAGTGAGTGGGAGCACTAAGAATGATGTTTATATTCTTAATTGTTAAGACGAGGTTCAAGAGTAGGTTGGCTCGACTTTGACACAAGGCAAGGGGAAAAGGCAAGACTATTTTGAATAGTAAAGTCAAAACCCAAGCAAGGTGTCGAACCCAACTTTTGACGATTCTATTTTACAGTGTAGGACACAAGAAAAGAATCTTCCCAAAGTTTTCTAAAGAGTTAGAAATTGGGTGTAATTTTTCACCCATAATATCTATATGATCGACATTTATTTTGCTAAATGCAATTTTTTGGTATTAGATACCTATTATGGTTTTCATCAATGTATTCAATGCATATAATAATGATTCGTGCGACGACTAACCATAATTAAATGTCGACCTACAAGGGAAATATAACTATTGTAGTTTTATTTCTATAGAGACATATAAAGGTTATAATGTGATCAATCTAGTTTTGGATTTAGAGGTATACTTCAATAAACGTTATTGTGTACATAACCTCTAAATAAAGAATATAGTATCCACTTAAGTGTACGACACAAGTGTTTCACTTTTGTGAATAGAACCAACGTTGTATCTTTTTATGCCTATACTTGGTCAATGGTTATCCCATACCAATCAAAGGTAAATATATTCTTGATCTAAACTAGTAATAATTACTTGTCATATAGATTGTAAAAACTCAAAATTGGTGACCCTTATCTAATCTTAATTCTGGATTGTGTAGCACATTAAGAGGCTAGTATTGACAACTATCCCTAAACCATCTGATTTTGAATCTTATGGTGCGTGCGAATCTTGTATTCAAGGCAAGATAATTCGTGCCCTTTTTATTTAAAAGGAAATCGAACTAGTGAGTTATTGGCCCTATTACATTAGAATATGTGTGGTCCAATAACAAACACAACCAGAGATGGTTATGACTATGTCACTTTATTTACCAACGATTTAAGTAGATATTATGTTTGATTCTACTTAATGAGGTGCTAAGAGAAATCTTTGAAAAGTTCAAAGAGCTTCAATGAGAAGTAGTTAACCACTAGAGCATTAGATCAAGGACTTACGACTAAATCGTAACTATAAATATCTAAGTCTTGACTTTGATTTTCACCAAAAGTATTGTGAAATGGTTTCACAAGTTAACTTCTCTAACACACATTATTAGATAAGGTGTTGTTGAATAGAGAAACAGAACCTTATACGATATGGTTTTGTCTTTGTCAAGTCAAAATGAGCCATTTGACTAACCTTGGGATCTTAATATTTTTGTCTGATATTTCTTTTCCCACCATATTAAAACACATTTAAAACAGTCTGATTTCATTCCATATACGATATGGGTAGGTAGCGTACCTAATTTATAAGTTATTTGAATGAAACAAGTGCTCAATAATCCCACATTGACAAGGAGAACAAAGCGTTTGTGACTCGTGATGCTGTCTTTCAATAAAAATACGATTATTTCTTGATAAGACAGAGTGGGAGAAAATGTTTCAAGAGCCACAAACTGAGCATAGCCACAAACTGAGCATATGGTCCGGAAAACGTTTTCCTCATTGCTTGTTCAGTAATTGTTTCTTCGGAACCTAGGAGGTCAGGTGGAATTTTATCGCTCCTTTATAGTGATGAATTCTAATATGCGACTTATAAAAGACTGTTTTTAGTCCCAACTTCTTGATATGGCTTAGAGTCATACAATTCGTAATGGACTCCATGCATAATGTCAGGTATCTGACCTGGTAAAATTTACTTGATGAAGTACGACCTCTTCAATGTAAATTGATTTTTAAAATCGAAATTTGCATGGATAAACATTAAAATGTTTTCAAAGATAACTTGGTAGGCAAAGAGTTTTGCACCAACCTTAATTCTTTGATCCATTCGAATATACTTAGCGATTACAGCATATCATAATAGTATGATGCCAACTGGATCTCAAGAACCACCTTCTTGAATACGATTCTAGAAGAGGTAGTATATTTTATATTCACCTGTGGGTTCGTAGATCCTAACTATCCTAAGTTAATTTGCAAGCTTAAGAAGATGTCTTAAGTAAGCACTAAAGAGTTGGAATTAGTGTGTCAATCATGTCATAAAATATTTCTCGATATCTCGAGGAATTATGTTTATACATGAAGTTTAGTGGGAGTAATATGGTTTTCATCAGTCTTATATGTGGAGACATTTTGATCATTTTAGATGATGGAAGATTTTGGAGAAGTAGAATACATCTTTTAGATATCTGGATTTATGGAGATAAATCTAAAAAGATATTAGCATTGAGTCAAAATTTTTATATTGATAAGATCTTTGACTAGTTCAAGGAAGTTGAACACATCATAATTGAGTCCTTTTGCTTCCGCTGCGGGATCAATTATATACGCTGTGATGTATACTCAATCCGAAATTTCGCATGCTTTGAGTATGACGAATCATTTGCAATCAAATCCAAGTGAGAGTCACTTGATAGCCATAAAGAACATCCTTAGTACTTGCGAAGGACTAAAAGATATGTTCCATGTGTTTGGAGTTTAAAATGAGTTGCGCGTAAGGGTTACACAGACTTCAGTTTCCAAACTGATCAAAGTGATTTGAAATCACGAGCTGGCTGTGTTTTATAGAAGATTTATCTGTTGGAAGAGTTCCAAGGAGAAAAGACTATTGGTAAGGTTCCAAGTAGGAGTGACATTTTAAAATATAAATGTCATATATCCGCTGGAAATGTTCCAGGCAGTTTATCATTGCGGATTTCACAACGGAAATGGAGTACATTGCGTCATATGATGATGCATATGAAGGTAGCTTGGATTGGACTGTATTAGAGGGACTAGAAGTAGTTCATGTAGTTTTATATCCTATCCCATGATACTGGTAAAACAGTGGGAGCTACATTTAGGCCAAGAGTCCTAAGTCTAGATTCAAACCTAGACGCGTACTCATAAAGTTTTATGTAATATGAGATTACGTAGATAAAGAGAAATAGCAATCAGAACGATGGGAAAGATGCAAGTATTGCCTAATACATTAGCCAGCATGTTTGCGAGCAAGTGTCCTCCACAATAGTGCATTTATATTATAAATCTCATTTTGGAATATTTGTAGTGGGATGACTAGTAATTTTATACTCCAGTCAAAGATTAACGTAAATCGTAACGGTCAGCTGACTAGAGTTTAGACGTTAGTCGTATGACGCGGTAATCAACTGACCCCTTTCGGTCACACCTATAGGATGAGACCCAAACAGAAATCTAATTATTTGTATACGATACATATTAATTAGTACTTTATATATATATTTGATATATGTTTAGTTACGAGAGTTTATTATTGGAAATTGAGTTATGAACTCATTCCGGATAAGTTTAATAGTCAATTATACGATAGTTGACTGAATAAATTTTACGTCTTATTTTAATACGATTAAATAAGATTTAATTTAATGATTCATATTTAATTCATTAAATTAGTTGAGGTTATGCATTTACTTTGAGGTAGAGGTGATTAGTTAATTATATTTACAAGGAGTTGTAAAATAATCTAACTAGGCATTGTGGGACCCATTATATATTGATACAATGATAAAATATCACTTAAAAGTTAAGTGTATATTATTTATTAATTTGAGTCATATAATTGTTATATGAACAAATTAACCCTTAATTATACAAGATAATTAAACATATGA
Source organism: Heliosperma pusillum (assembly GCA_022085475.1). NCBI lineage: Eukaryota > Viridiplantae > Streptophyta > Magnoliopsida > Caryophyllales > Caryophyllaceae > Heliosperma > Heliosperma pusillum. The sequence continues at coordinate 7,076 of JAIUZE010049771.1, forward strand.
TTATAAGTATTTGTGGGACAAATATCAAAAAATCAAAATGGACCACATGTCACTAGTGGGTGCCGAAAATTGGTAGTGTATAACATGATGATTTTTGTTTCTTGTATTACACTACAACATGTGATCATGTCATGTTTATGACACATGATCATGGTCTTATTCACTACTACACTCAAAGTAATTGCATGGGATTATTTTAAACAAAATAAGAGGTCACATAGGCTTGCTTGGCCGGACCATAGTGTCTTTAAATGGACAAATTTTGTTGTTCATTTGATTAGTTGTTCATTCTTATTTTGCATGTACATCTCACTAAAATCCTCATCTCTCTAAAACCTCTCAAACACTAATATTTCCTATTACTAGAGTAGTAATAAAATCTAATATTAGTTCATCTTTTCACTTGTGTTTTCTAGTCAAAAACTAAGTGATTAGTTTGGGTTCTCTCTTGGGTGCATCTCAAAGGAGGTCTTCTATTTTGAAGATTACAAAGAGGATCATCTTTTTCTTTCTAGCACAAGAACAACAAGAAAGGTGTTTCTTGTTGTGCCCATATAAACCGAAATTTCCCAATGTAAGGAAATTTCTTCTTACTTTTTATTATACATTTTAATTTACATGCATGTTACATAGATCTTTATTAAACACTAAATTAATAAGTAATTTAGTAACTAATTAGAGGAGTCTAATTAGGGTCTATGAACCTTCAGCATTTTGCAGGCTGAACATGATAGTCATGTCATTTCAATGGGATTGAAATATATACCTGAATTGCTAGAGATTATGAGATATGAAATTTGTGACACCCTCAAATTTGCGGAAAGAAAAAAAAAAATTATTTAAATACATAAAAGATACGAATATATAACGAAGGTGTCATTACATAATAAAAAGGTTCGTTACAAAACGAAATAATATTCTACAAAATAAATATACAAGACGGGAGACATATATCCCGTATAAATACGGAAATAAAAGTGTGTACAATAATATACAAACTATGAACCGAATATAGGTCCAAGGTAAATACTTCACTCGCTAGCTCGTCCATGTACCCCAAATATGCAACACAACCTGTTCGACCGCATTAAATATAAACACGGAAGCCACAGTCAGTGGGGAGTAACTCCGAGTTCTCCCAGCCACGAAATGTCGAGTTTAATGAAACATGAAAAACATAAAAGCAATGTATATAGAAAATACAAAACCTTAACATATATGATATGGTTTTCATGTTATGAAACAGTTAACTAACATAAAACCTATCATATGAAAGCTATCATGTGAATTCGATAATAAAATATAACTCGAGGTAGGGAAGCTGGTATGCTGGCTCAGCGGTTACCAAGTAACATGGCCCTGATACACTCAAACCCTAAACAACACGTAATCATGTGAATCAGTTAACAACCGTTAATCCAAACTCTATCAATCCTAGCCGGCTTGCATCTCACCTTATAGAACTCATAGAATCATACATACATGAAAGACTAATACTTCTACAAACAGGCATAAGTTCTTAGCCCAGTCAATAGTCGACTTCTGTAACTCGAGGCTATACCACAAGGTAGGAAAACATCCTAGTCCTAGACTGATCAGACATAGCGACAACAGCTATTCCGTTCCCCGTCCCATGACATAACCGTCTATGAGAAACTCTACTAGGCGACCCCCTAAGCAGAGATGGCTAGTACTTAAGCTGACTCCAGTCCCAAAACGGATCAGGCAGCCATGCCCCGACTTGGAGATAAGCCCCCCAGGCCGTGACACAAAAGCTATCAAGCTGTGAACTCCATATGCTAGTTAAAGATAGTACGGCCTATCTATGTCATGGTCCAAGATACTCATTTAGAATTAGAATGGTCAAGACGCCATATACTCATAATTCTCTATGGGTACTTAGTCAACACGACACCAACCATATAATTAAACCAGTCACGGGAAAAACATCCTATCATGTGACTAATTGCATATCAATAATAATCAAATATCATATCGCCTAATATCTACTAAGGCTAATTCATAATTAAATACAACCTCACTTGAAGACAAATCCCCGACCCGAGTCCCGCGACGGGTCATCAGTCAAATCGGGGCTGACTAGATCTTAGTTTGACCAAACACGTTGGATCAAACCGGCTAGAAGCAGAGTCTTTATCACATAGACATAAAATCAACATATTCATTACATGTTATTTTATTACTACTTCTAACATGTGAATTATCATATTATACCCAAAACCCGCTGACTTAAAAGATTTCAACGTAAACTAATCTCGTATTATAATTTCTAACATGTGAAAAATAATAATTTTATGAAAACCTTTTTAATTAAATATTTTACTTATTAATATTTCCCACTTGCTAAATATTACAAAACACGATAAAAATGACGATAACTCAAAAACCGACACGAGTCCCAAGGTGGGACCCACGGGCTGAATTGGACCGGACCCACATGGGCCTGTTTTGGGCCCCACGGCCTGTTTTGATAAAAATGGCAGATTTTACACTTTTTATTTAAAACCGTTTTTCTAATATTTCCCGCATGCTTTAACATATTCAAAACCCGTCAAAACAACAACCAATCAATCAAACATCGACACAACCCAAAAACCAAAACCCGGACCCACCTTGACCAACCCAGACCGGGTCTGAACCGGCCTGGACCGGTCTGGTTTGGACCCGGTTCTTGCCCTCTCCCACGGTTCAATCATCAAACAACACCAAAATCAATTCTAACTTGTTTTAATCATCAAACAACCATTTTAACATCCATCCTTACAAAAATCATTATTATTAAAAATCATCAAAATTTGTCAAGAACACTAAAACAACATAAAAATCATAACTTAGTAAAAATCATTAAAATTCTTCCCAAGAACACTAAACTTGTTAAAATTTCATAAACAACATAAAAATCATAACTTAGTAAAAATCATTAAAATTCTTCAAGGACACTAAATCATCATAAAATTTCCTACAACTTAAAAATCATCAAGAACACTAATCATCATAAAAATTTCCTACAACTTAAAAATCATCAAGAACACTAAATCATTATAAAAATTTCCTACAACTTAAAAATCATCAAGAACACTAAATCATCATAAAAATTTCCTACAACTAAAAAAAAATCATCAAGAATCATAAACAACATAAAAATTCCATAAAACATAACAATCATCAAGAATCATAAAACAACATAAAAATTCCATAAAACATAACAATCATCAAGAATCATAAAACAACATAAAAATTACATAAAACATAAAAATCATCAAGAATCATAAAACAACATAATAACCACTACTTTACTATTACTAACTAAAAATCCATAAAGCATAAAACATGAACAAAAATAAAGATGAACCAAAATCCAATAAATACAACTAAAGGCTATTTTACCTAACTTAAATTCCCCTAAATAACAATAACATGAAACATTAACTAAAACCTATGTGACATTAATTCGTCGAGTAAAACGGAATTGTTACCTTAGCTAGCCAAAATCACTTAGCACAAAATAATAAGAAGTAATAATTAAGAAAACCCTTCTACTAGTCTTCACCCAAAATATAAGAGTCTCCAAATTCGTCTTCAAACTCTCCCCCTATAAGAAATAACAAGAAAAACAATTATTAGAACTTAAACTAAATTTTCCATAATTAAATGATGAAAACGATCTTAACGGAATTGAAAATAAACCGTACTAGAAGATGGAGAGCGAAGAGGAGATCCTAGAAATATAAATTAGGAAGGATTTAATTAAGAAATGAAGGATTTATGGAGGGTTTGCTCAAGAACGATGAAGAACATAAGATGAACAACGAAGAACACGAAGAACGATTTAATAAAGTGATGTTTTGATCTTATTTTGATTTGTTGTAAAATGAAAAGCTGTTTGTGAGTAAAGTGGGGTGTGTGTGTGCCGTGTAATTATAGACCAATAAAGGTGTCGAGTTTTGAAATTGTTGTTCCGTAATTGACTCGCGTTTAATAATTATTTTACGGTAACCGATTAAATATAATTAACGATAAAGTTAATTACACCCAATATATAGATATTAAGATATTGTATTCAAAAGTAATGAAATATCAAGTCCTATTAGAGGACTTTTGAGCCGTGTGGTATGGTGAAGAATCGGTCTGATTTCGAGCGTTTTGCGTAATTTTCGTTAATTGATCGATAAAGCAAATAGTGATCTAGATATTATGATTTTGTAATCAAAAGTAATACAAATATCAAGGGCTATTAGAGAGGAAAATGAGCCGTGTGGTCTTGTGCTTGCCGGGTCTGTTTTTGCTCGATTTGCGTAATCTCCGTTGACGGATCGATAAAGTAGAAACATATCTAGATATTATTATTAGTTTATTCAAAACAAATAAAATATCTAGTTGTGAGTGGAAAGC
>JAIUZE010049772.1:0-42089 GCA_022085475.1 Heliosperma pusillum
TATTGATATGTCTACTTGATGAGGCATAAAAGATGATGCTTTTGAAAAATTCAAGGAATTTCAAAATGAAGTAGAAAACCAATTGAATAAAAAGATTAAAACCCTACGATCCGATCGTGGTGGTGAATACTTGAACAATGAATTTGATTCACACCTAAAGATTGTGGTATAGTATCACAATGGACTCCTCCTGGAACACCTCCATTAAACGGTGTATCCGAAAGGAGAAATCGAACTTTATTAGATATGGTTCGATCTATGATGAGTCTAACAGAGCTTCCTGATTATTTTTGGGGTTTTGCTATCTTATCTGCAATATTTTCACTAATCGAAGCCCGACTAAAGCGGCAAACAAGACTCCATATGAGATATGGACAGGAAAGTTCATTATTTTCACTTTATGAGAAATTTGGGATGCGAGGCTTTGTGTAAGAATAAGTCTGTGACTTCAACTCGCACCCAAATCCGACAAATGTCTATTTGTAGGATATCCAAGGGAATCACGTGCTTATTACTTCTACAATAAACACGAGGAGAAAGTGTTTGTGTCTCGTGATGCATTCTCTTTAGAAAATGATTTTATTTCTAAAAGACAAAGTGGGAGAAAATTTGAACTTGATGAAGTCCAAGAGCCACAAACCGAAAAGGACGACAAGGAAAACGTTCCCTCTTCGTCTGGTACGGTCATTATTCCTTCGGAACCTAGGAGGTCAAGCAGAATTAGTCATCAACCTGATAGATACCTTGGTATTATAGAGGCAGGTGATGACTATAATGTGTTACTTTTTGAAAGTAACGAACCTACTACCTACAAAGCAGCCATTTCTAGTCCCGACTCAAAGCTATGGCTAGGAGCCATGCAATCCGAAATGGATTCTATGTACGACAATCAAGTAGGGGACTTGGTTGATTTACCTAAGGAGGTACGACCTCTTCAGTGTAAGTGGATCTATAAGATCAAAAGTGGCATAGACAAACATAATGATGTTTATAAAGCTAGATTGGTGGGGCAAAATGTTTCACACCCAAGTTCAATGTTCCTTCAACTAGACGAAACTTCGCCCCAGTCTCCATGGCTTCGTCCATAAGGATTATCTTAGCGGGTTGCCGCATTCATAATATTAATTTGGCAAATGGATGTCAAAACCGCCTTCTTGAATGGGATTCTAGAAAGAGGAGTGTACATGACACAACCTGAAGGTTTTGTGGATCCATCAAACCCTAAGAAGGTATGAAAACTTAAGAGATCCATTCATGGTCTTAAACAAGCATCCAGGAGTTGAATCATCGTTTCGATCATGTAATTAAACAAAATGGTTTCACTCGAAGTGTCGAGGAACCGTGTTTATACATGAAGTTTATTGGGAGTAAAGTAACTTTTCTAGTCTTGTATGTAGATGACATACTACTCATTGGGAATGATATTCCAATGCTCACTTCTGTAAAGGAGTGGCTAGGAATACATTTCCAAATGAAAGACTTAGGAGATGCCCAGCGCATCTTAGGTATCCGGATCTATAGGGATAGATCTAAAAGGATACTAGCATTAAGTCAAGAAACTTATATTGATAAGATTCTTGATCGGTTCAACATGAAAGACTCTAAGAGAGGCTTAATTCCTCCAATGGCCTATGGGGGAAAGTGGATCACTTTGAGCAAGTCATCAGTGTCCTCGAAACCCGAGTATATTGAACGCATGAAATTGATCGCATTACGCATCAGCTGTTGGATCATCTGTATGCTATGATGTGCACTCGTCCCGACGTTGCATATGCTTTGGCATGACAGTCCTTTACGCAAGCAAATCCATGTGAGAGTCACTGGATAGCTGTAAAGAACATCCTTAAGTACTTGAGAAGGACCAAGGATTCGTTCTTAGTGTTTGGAGGCGAGACTGAGTTACGTGTAAAGGGTTACACAGATGCCAGTTTCCAAACAGATAGGGATGATATGAAATCCCAATCCGGCTACGTTTATATGATGAATGGAGGAGCTGTTTGCTGAAAGAGTTTCAAGCAAAGCGTTACAGCGGATTCTACAACAGAAGCAGAGTACCTTGCAGCGTCTGAAGCTGCAAAGGAAGCTGTGTGGATTCGGCAATTTTTGGAAGGACTATCAGTAGTCCCTACTGCAAAAGATCCTATCACAATTTATTGTGATAACAGTGGGGCTATTTTTCAGGCAAAAGAGCCCAAGTCTAGTAACAAGTCTAGACATGTACTTAGGAAATATCATGTAATTAGAGATTACGTGGACAGAAAGGAAATTGCCATTTGTAAGGTTGGGACAGATGACAACATTGCTGATCCTTTAACCAAGCCTTTATCAAAGGCTAAGCATGATGGTCATGTCGTCACAATGGGATTGAGACGTGTGCCAGAATTCCTTTAGATTATGTAATATGTAATAATTGAATGTTGTATTAATTATTTCATATATGATAATGGCATTCATTGTTCGAGTTTTATTTTAAACTCTTTTATTTATTTTGACTAAATTTAATACTTTGTTTATCCGAATAGATTGTTGGACCCTATTCAAGTGAATAGGACGAACTTAGTATTTTGTCCCTAGTCACTCAAATGAGGTGACGTCTCGAAATGACTAGATTGTAAGTCGATCGATGGTTGGTTCAGCACCATGGGGTCATGGAGATGACTGGTCGTTTACATAGACAGACTGTATGACACTCTGTCGGACAGTGACATTGTAGAGACCCTTAAATCAATTATTTGATGCCTGGTCGTGGCAGGGTCTTCTATCTTATTCCTATAAGTCGATTCTTTTGACTGGCGACCGTCTATCTGAGTCGGTGCAGTTTCCGCTTGGTTTTGGTTGATGTTCTAGGTCGTGCCGTAAAAGGAGGCCGATGGACTTCTTCTGGATCATGGTGATCTGCATCATACCGAGTAGATGGATCAACAGGAATTGTCCACCCACGTTGGGTAAAAACATCTTTAGGCCACTCGAGGGATGACAGTTACTATACATGGAATGGCGCTGGCCCCGCTCGGGAAATTGATCTATTGTCGAGTATTATTTTCTAGGTCAGACGTTACTCTCCCTTATGAGCACCACTCTAGATATTGTCAATCGCAAGTGCGACCTGAAAGACACCTTGCGTTGAGTGGGAGATGTGATAAGAGACAAGAGAATTGGTGACGCACACTTGTGTCAGACAAGTGAGAGATTGTTGGAGTAGGTGTCCTCCACAATAGTGCGCCACATAATAAATCTTATTAAGGAATATAATTAAGATATTTATTGACTATATATATGATTAGTCAGTTGATTAACGTAAATCAATAACGGTTGGCTGACTAGAGTTTGACGTTATTGTCGTTTGACGGCGGTGATCAACTGATCCCTTTCGGTCACACCAAAAGGATGAAATCCAAATAGTAACTAATTATTTGTATACGATACAGTTAAATAGTACATTACATATATTCGATATGTATGAGAGTTAATTGTTAGAAATTGAGTTAAGAACTCAAATTCAATTAAGTTTATTTTTCAATTATGCGATAATTGACTAATAAATTTATATCTTATGTTAATACGATTAAATAAGATTTAACTTAGTAATTAATCGTTAAATTACTAAATTAGTTGAGGTTTTTGAAAATAGAGGTAATTAGTTAATATTATATTTACAAGGAGTTGTAAATAAAATTACTAATGCATTGTGGACCAATGATTATTGATATAATGGAAAAATATACTAAAATGTAGTACAGATTATTTTATTTAATTGAGTCATATAATTGTTATATGATCAAATTACACACTTAATTATACAAGATAATTAACCATATGATCAATAAGTATTTGGAAGACAAATATCAAAAATCAAAATGGACCAAACTAAGGCCATTGTGGCCGGTTGGCTAGTAGTTATATGGTGATGATTTTGTTCTTATTTTTACTCTTTAGTTACTTTATGAAAGTGACATAACAAGTAGTAAACAATCATCACTTGTTCTACAACACTCCACTCTAATGCATGTGATCAAATTATGAAAAATAAGAGTCCTTATTTGGACAATTTGGACCGGCCAAATGGCCTATAAAATGAGCACTTGTGTTCATTTTATACTTACTTCATTTTGTGCTTTGTTTCCTTACTTCTCTAAAAACCTCATATTCTTACTAAAACTCTCAAACACTAATATTTACTAAGTATTACTAGTGTAGTAATATAGTCATAATATTAGTAGAATAATATCTATCTTATTATCTAGTTAATAATAAGGGTAGATTATTTGGGTTAAGCTTGGTGCAACTTAGAGGAGATCTTCTATTTTGGGGATTATTTGTATTCATCCATATTATTAGCTCAAGAACAACAAGAAGGAGTTCTTGTTGTGCCCTTATATTTTTCATATCAATGTGAGGAAATTTCTTCTCTTATATAAATGTCTTTATATTTGCATGCATGTTACATAGATCATTAAATACTAAATTAACAAGTAATTTAGCAACTAATTAGAGGAGTCTAATTAAGGTCTATGGACTTTCAATACCAAGGTTGAATGATATATTAGATGAGTTGAGTGGAGCTCAGGTCTTCTCCAAGATTGATCTGAGACAAGGGTACCACCAGGTGAGGATCAGGGCTGGGGATGAGTGGAAGACAGCCTTTAAGACCAAGCATGGGTTGTATGAGTGGCTGGTAATGCCCTTTGGGTTGTCTAATGCCCCAAGCACCTTTATGATGTTGATGACTGAGGTAATGAGACCCTATCTAGGGAAGTTCATTGTTGTGTATTTTGATGATATCTTGGTATACAGTCCTTCAGCAGAAGAACACCTCCTGCACTTGAAATTGTTGTTTGATGTCTTGAGGAAGCATAAGCTATTTGGCAAGATGGAGAAATGTACTTTTATGAAGGAAGAGGTTCAATTCCTAGGATTTATCATATCCAAGGAAGGGGTTGCTGTTGATCAAGACAAGATGAAGGGAATTAGGGAGTGGCAGGTCCGTAAGACTATAACTGAGCTGAGGAGTTTCCATGGGCTGGCCTCCTTCTACAGAAGGTTCATTAAGGGGTTCAGTTCCATCATGGCTCCCTTCACCAAGTGTTTGAGAAAAGGAGAATTTAGATGGAATGACAAGGCTGAGAGGTCTTTTAACATCATCAAGGACCTCTTGTGTGAGTCTCCTGTCCTTGTTCTCCCTGATTTCAGCAAGTTATTTGAAGTGGAGTGTGATGCTAGTGGTATAGGCATTGGTGCTGTCTTGATACAAGAACAAAAGCATGTGGCATACTTTAGTGAGAAGTTGAGTGGTGCTAAGCTCAACTATTCAACATATGACAAAGAGTTCTATGCAATAGTCAGGGTTTTGTACCATTGGGGTCATTATCTGAAGCCCAAGCCTTTTGTGTTGCACTCTGATCATCAGGCACTAAAGTACATCAATGGGCAGCACAAGTTGAATACTAGGCATGCTAAGTGGGTAGAATTCTTGCAGTCCTTCTCATTCTCCAGCAAGTACATTGAAGGCAAGAACAATGTGGTGGCAGATGCCTTATCCGGGAGAACCATGATGCTGACCTTCATGGAGCAAAGGGTACTTGGGTTTGAGCACATGAAGGAGCTGTACAGAGAAGATCCTGACTTTAAGGAGGACTGGTTGGCAAGATTGGAAGGCATCCCTAAGAGTGGAAGTAGATACTGGGAGTAGGAAGGGTTCTTGTTCCTAGGGAACAAGTTGTGTGTACCAAGGGGTCCTTACAGGGGCATGCTAGTGAAGGAGGTACATTCAAATGGCCTAGCTGGTCACTTTGGAATCCAGAAAACTTATGACATGCTGCAGGAACAATTTTATTGGCCAAAGATGTTGGGAGATGTTCAGGATGTGATCAGGAGGTGCAGTGCTTGCCAGAAGTCAAAAGCATTCTTCCAGGCTGGAGCCTACACCCCCTTACTAGTCCCAGATAAGCCTTGGGAAGATGTTAGCATGGATTTTATTGTGGCTCTTCCTAGAAGTCAGAGAGGCAAGGACTCAGTCATGGTGGTTGTGGACAGATTTAGCAAAATGGCACATTTTGTTGCTTGCAAGAAGACTGAGGATGCCATGCGAGTTGCAGACCTATACTTCAAGGAGATTGTCAAGCTCCATGGGGTACGAAAGACCATAGTGTCTGACAGGGACTCTAAGTTCATGAGTCACTTCTGGAGGACACTTTGGAAGCTACTAAAGACCAGGCTCCTGTTCAGCACCTCCCACCACCCTCAAAGTGATGGACAAACAGAGGTGACCAACAAGACATTGGGCATGATCCTTAGATGTATCATTTCCAAGTCCTTTAAGGATTGGGTTCTAAAGCTGGCCCAAGCAGAGTTTGCATTCAACAGTGCCCCCTCTACCAGTACAGGTAGAAGCCCCTTTGAAGTTGTTTATGGCACGAACCCTTGATGCCAACAAACCTTGTACCAGCAATAAGGAAGGTGGTACCCTATGATGCAAAGACTAGGGTGGAGCAAATGATGCAGATACATGCCAAGGTAAAGCAACAAATTGAGAAGTCCAATGAAATGTATAAGTCCAGAGCAAGAGGTCAAAAGAAATCCAGAGAGTTCAAGGCAGGGGACCTAGTGTGGTTGCACCTAAGGAAGAAGAGGTTTCCTGACAAGAGGAAGAACAAGCTGAGTCCAAGTGCAGAGGGTCTGTTTGAGGTCATTGAGAAGTTGGGTTCTATTGCATACAAGATTGACCTCCCAAGATCGTATAGAGTGCATGGCACATTCAATGTTGGTGATCTAAGCCCATATTATGGAGAATCTGATTATGACACTAGTGAGAATTTGAGGGCAAATCCTTTTCAGGAAGGAGAAGTTGCAACAGGAGTTGAACCTCCAGTCAGCCAGAACAATGTCACAGCAAGAACATGGAGCTTACCACCTACCCCACACCCAGGCTGGAGTCCCACAGCAGAGACACCAAGCTTACTACCTCCCAGGCCCCCACCGTTATGTCAAGAACCAGCAGGAACACTAGCAAGAGCAACCACAACAAGACTGACCAGAGCAGGGTCCATCCTTCAGAAAACCAACCAGAACAAGTCCAGTAACCAGCAAATTCTCATGCACCACGAGTCCAACCAAGTGCTCAAACTTCTTTTCCCTTCAAGTTAAGGTCCTTAGCAACATAAAAGTCTAGGACAAGTTTCCCAAATAAGTTCTGAAACTCCCCCTAAAACAGCCTACCATATTGAAGATCATTTTGAGGAAGTCAGCAGGAACAAGTCCAACAAATCTGTCCAAGAGTCCCTACTTTTGTGTGATCAACCTAGATTAAATAAGAACATTGGGAAGGGTATCTAACAGTCCCTCTGAACCCCAAGACCAGCAGCAACAAACCAGACAAAGGCTCCCCAAGAAATTGAGCAACATTACCATTTCAGGAAATGAACAAGAACACTTTTCAGTCTTGCTTTTTCTGTCATTTTGCAGTCTGTTTTACTCGTCCTATTAGTTGACTTTTGCATTTCTTTTATCAGTATTTGTAAGGCTCATAGAGCCCTTAGATTATGTTATTTTCAAGGGTAGAGATCTATTGTAATTGCCTATATAAGGTCTACATTGTAACCCTAGAGAACCAGACTTGATTAATGATTAAAACTGAAATTTGTTCGAATTACAAAGCTCTTAGCAGTGGCTTGAGTCTTGTTGTCTCTTTAACTTACTTGTGTGTGGGTTAAATACATGGTGTCTAAGGTTTACTGCTTGTGTGCTTGAACCTTAAACACACCCCTACAGTTTGTGCTTGTGTGCTAAGGCTGAGGGTACTATCTGTTCTGCCTGGCCTAGTGCAGGTTCCTTGAGTAGTTTGAGTCATTTAGTGAGTGTGTGAGGGAGTGTCCAAGCAAGCTCCTTTTGGCCTCTGAAAAGCTCTATTTTTGTAGAGATTTCAGTTCACTACATCTCACTAGAAGTCACAACAATATACTTAGAAACTTTAGAATTTTCATAGAACTTGTGTTCGAGTATAAACACCATATTACTAGAGTAGTAAGTGGAGTGTTGCATACTTGTTTTTAAGGGTACTTAACCATTGTACTAGTAAATCAATAGTTGAGTGATTTAAGGGTAAGTCTAGGTGCAACAAAAGGAGGGTTCCTATTCTTGGAGCTTTGGAAAATCATCCTAATCATCTAGCTCAAGAACAAGTACAAGAAGGTGGCTTGTACTTGTGCCCATACTCGAATAATACTCAATGTGAGGAACACTTTTCTTCTTATATTTCAATTTAAATAGTATGCATGTAACTAGATCTTGTAACTAATTAAAGAGTTAATTAGCATTACTTAAAAAATGTCTTAAGTGTAGGTATATGAACCTAAAAATTGGTATCAGAGCATAGGATGTTGCATGCAATCGGTTTTACAATGTTTTTACGAGTTAAAGTAACAAAATAAAACTAGAAAATTAGTGATTTATATGATCAAGTCACGAAATTTTAAGCATGAAATACCTTCTGGTCCTAAAATATGTTTAGGTCATTTTGATGATTTATGTAAGATTATTGCTTTATTTAATGATTTTTAGCTAAATAAATCCATTTTAATGAGTAAAATGAACTTTTATTGACTAAAAATAGTTAAAGTTCGAATCTGACCATGAAAGTTTAATATGATATTACATGCATATTTTAACTACTGTATGTAAAACGTGAGATAAATATGATTTATTTTGCATGATTTATGATTTTTAATAGTTAAAAAGGCATAAATAGTGATTATTTTGGCATAAATAGCTAAAATGAATTTTTTGGTATCAGAAAATTACCATATGTTACATAAATATTTTAAATATCATATGTATAAGCTGAAAATTAATTAGATTAATTTTCGTGTGATTTTAGTATTTTATTTGATAAAATCGATTAATAGCAACTATATATTTCTCTAAAATGATTCAAAACTTTTTTGACCCAAATTTTGATATGAAGATGTTCCTGGAAATGTTCCATAATATGAAAAATTTTAATTTTCAAATTTATGAATTATTGTAATTTAATTTGGAATTATTACATAAAAGTTATGTTAATAAGGGTAAAAACCGAGCAATAATGCAATACCGAGTTGAATTAAGATCAAATAAGTAGTGGAGACTAATTTTTTAGTCCTAAAACAGTTAGGATAATTAACTTGGACTTAAATATGATTTAAGTATTGATTTGTGATTTTAATTGGTTATTATCACACATTTCCATAAAACCAGGTTTATATACGATATAAGGTTATTAGGGCGATTTGGCACATATATTATTGCATGAGTTTACATATTATTATGCTGCATTTTGAATGAATGAATGTCATTTTGATTTATGTGATTTTTGAATTATGTAATTTGTCTTAGTATGGCCTTAGTTTTTAATTGATATTACCCGAAATGTATGGGAATATTGATTCGGTTGTATTGTAATTTGAACGGCCACTTTAATGTGGCTGTTACAGGGTATCTCAAGGAGCCTTATTATGGCTGAATTAAGAAGAGATAATGACCCATTAAATCAGTTTTAATGGTCATTATATCCCATTATTCACCTTCTTGTAACTGTTATCTTGGAGCCTATAAATTAAGCTAATTCTGTGTGAATTATATACACATTACAACTACACAAAACAGTAACAAACAATCACAACAAAGTCAACATTACTTGAGCTTTTGGGATTTGAGGTGTGAACTACCTCCGGTGACTCTAGTAGCCATCGGTTTCGGGTTTCGTGGACAGAACGTCGGCACATCGATCTTCCGTACCATTCCGCTATTGAGGTACGTATTTCCTACAGTGGTATCAGAGCCGAAATTGTCGGCTTCTGTCCCGAACAGATTTATAGCATAGTATATGTTTTTTTAATAACGATTGTCTGAGATTGTTTCTTGTTTATATAACACATAAAGTGGACTCGGACTAAGAGAAATATATTTTTATATATATGTTGTATTATATTTATGTTTCCTCTACTTTCCATCGTCACTCAGAATATTGAAATTCTTACCCATTTTTTTTGTCTTTGGTCTTCGTGACTGTCGCATATTCCCTTTTCCCGACCGAACTTCGTGTGTGTCACATACTACCATCTGATGCCGAGGAAGAGGCGCGTGTGTGTCACGCACCGACACCTGCCATGGCGCGTTGAAGACGTGATGCGGCTCTGTCGACTTGTAAAACGACGATCTGAGTAATGATGGTGGTCGTTCTAGTCGAAGTGGAACATGGGTGGTTTGAATGTCGATTTTAATGGAGGTTTTGTTTGTTTTTTTGAAGATTTGTTCTTCAGTTTTTTTAAGAAGGGATGTGTTCCCCTTTTTCCTTTTGTCTTATGTTTTGTACTTCTAGAGGTTTTTTCGTTTTTTTGTGATAGAGTGTTGATTTATTACTTTATTTCTCCTATAAATTGTGTCAGTAGAATCTTTAATGGGTTTATGGGCCCCTATGCTTTTCTCTACTCATGTATGTGGTACAATTGTGATATGTATGTGATAAGATTGAAAATGGGTATCAGTATCCTTACTTATGTATCCCTATTGGACTTGTGAACTTCACATGCCTATTAGATGCTGTGAATCTCTTCATTTTTTTTTATCATAGGACTTGACTCATGTATGTAGTCTCGTCTATTTTTTTTTTTGAATCTGTTTCAACTATAAAATGTTAATTAAAAAGTGTAGATTTGTTTTACACATTTGTTTTTGATATCTTAGTGGTATTATACATATAAAATGCTAATGCTAATTTGTTTAGCTTAGATTTACGATTTTGTTTTGTAATAATATTATGCGGAAAGATTAAATTTTTTAAAGAACTTTATTGTTTATTTTATTGTGTGATGATTATGAGCTTGGCGAAATTTTCGAACATGTGATATAAATGCTAAAATTCTTGGGGTACTTTAATTTTTTCGACCGTGCCTTATGTCCATTTTGTTAATATATACTTGTAGATGGCTAAAAATATGATTGGTGCTTTGTCCACAACTGAAAAGCTAGATGGTACTAACTATGACATCTGGCGTAGGAAGATTCAGTATCTTCTTAATGAACGTGAGGTACTTGAAACTTTGACTACTACTGTGGCTAAGCCTCGGGAACATGAGAAACCTAAGGATATGGCTAAATATAATGAAAACTTGAAACTCTATGATGAGTGGTTAAAAAAGGATCGTTCTGCACGCTTTACTATGTTGTTTTGCATGCACAATGATTTGATTGGTGAGTTTGAAACATGTTCTACTGCTAAGGACATGTGTGATAAGCTTAAGATCGTGTTTGGTCAAACCTCGGCGACAAGGCTCCGTGCTTTGAACCTGAAGTGGGTGGATTATTAGATTGATCCCAAACACAATGTGACTGAACATTTACGTGTCATGATTGCCATGATACGTGATCTGAAAGCTGCTGGGCGAGATGTGCCTGATGAGGAGCAAGTGGTGAATGTGCTTCGCTCTCTTCCCTCTGATATTGAGGAGTGGAAAATTTTTAAGCTCCTCATGTCTCACAGTGAAAATATCAAGACTTTCACTGAACTTGCCAAACATGTGGAAATGGAGGTGGAGCGTCAAAAGGCGCTCAAACCACATACTCCTGCTGCTGCACTTGTTGTTCATAATAAGTTTAAGAACAACAAGGGTAAGAGGGGCCAAAAAGGGAGACGACCTACAAAGCCAAATGGACCACAAGATGGAGTTCAAAAGCAACAAAAGGCAAAAGAGCCTAAAATGGTCAATTTAGCGCGTGTGAAGTGCTATAACTGTGAGAAGAAAGGTCATTTTGCTCAAAATTGTCCTGAGCCAAAGAAGGTACTTTTCTCCTCTATTGATCATGATTTATTTGTGTGTTCTCATGCATTAGTTGCTAATTATCTTCCTAATTAGATTGTAAATACGGGGGTGAGCAAGCACATAGTTCGTGATCGTGATGGTTTTGTGGACTATCATTGTTTTCCCGTGGGTTCACAAATTGTCATGCTTGGGAACGGTAGTGAGGAAGATGTCCTTGGTACTGGAACCTATGATATAGCTTCATGGAGGCAATACAATGCTTCTACATGATGCCCTCTGTGCACCCGGGGTGCGATGTTGCTTAGTTTCAGTAGTTAGTTTATTGAAATTAGGTTTAGTTTTCAATTTTAAAGACAGTAGTTTGGATATTTTGTATCATGGCGAATTGTTTGGCCGTGGTATTTTGAAAAATGGTATTGTACTTGACTTAGATGATTTTTATGATAATTCATCTTATGTTTTTGTTTCTCATTATGATGTTGATTCGGATTCTATTAAATGGCATGCTAGACTTGGTCATATTGGCCAAGAAAGAATGAACAGACTAGCTAAAGATGGTCAATTAGACCGGCTTACAAAGGTTAAGTTGCCCATATGTGAGCCTTGTCTAGTTGGTAAAGCAAGCAAAAATCCTTTTAGTAAGGCTTCAAGAGCTTTATGTCCTTAAGAGCTAATCCATTCTGACATTTGTGGGCCTTTAAATGTAATGGCTCGTCATGGTGCTATATATTTCCTCACTTTCATTGATGACTATACACGTTTTGGTTATGTGTATTTGTTATCTCGTCGTTATGAAGCACTTGATACGTTTAAGCGTTTTGTAGCGGAAGTTGATAACCAGTTGGATCGAAAAGTTAAGACTCTTCGAACTGATCGTGGTCGAGAATACCTTTCTGATATGTTCAAAGGGTATTGTGAGGAAAAGGGTATACGTAGACAACTTACAATCCCTCATACTCCACAACAAAATGGTGTTGCGGAGAAAAGGAATCGTACATTACTTGACATGGTTAGGTCGATGATGGCTCAAGCCAACCTACCAATTAGTTATTGGGGAGATGCGTTGCTTACGGCAACTTACATTCTCAATCATGTGCCAAGAAAAAGTGTACCCCTCACACCATATGAGTTGTGTTATGAGAGAAAGCCCTCTTTCGATCATTTACGTTCGTGGGGTTCGGCGGGCTATGTGCATAACCCGAACCATAAACATGGCAAGCTTGGTCCAAGAGCAACCAAAATGGTGTTTATTAGATATCCTAAGCACTCGAAAGGATATGTGAAGTATGGTGAGCACCCTAATGGTGGCATGACTGAGATTGATTCTCGTAATGTTGTTTTTCTTGAGGATGAGCTTCCAAGTATTGGTGAAATTAAGAAAGATCTCGAGTTGTATGAGTTACAACAACCATCTCAAGGTGAAGAGGGGGAATTTAGAACTCTCGATGTCACTAGAGATGGCAAAATCCCGTCTAGTGATGTGAATGATGGGAATAGTCCTATAATTCAAGAAGATGGGAATTTGCCTATTACTGAAGATCCACTTGAAATTGAGGTTAGTCCTCAACCCTCAAGTATAGAACAAGAGATTAGTTCTCAAGTTCAAGATCCTATGTCTTTAGAAGATAGTAGGAGAGATTCTTCCCTTACTGGTATGGAACGTAAGAGTGAACGAGGGAGAAATCCTCGTCGATATTTTGATATCGAAGAGCGAGCATTCCTTTGCACTATTACAGAGATCGATGAGCCTACTTCTTTTAAAGAAGCTATGGATTCACCAAATAGTCAAGAGTGGATGGATGCAATGAAGGACGAGATGGACTCTATGACAAGGAATGAAGTTTGGGAACTTGTTGACCTTTCGTCTAAACGTAAGTCAATTGGGAACAAATGGGTTTTCAAAGTCAAGCGTAAAGCGGATGGGTCAATTGATAAGTTCAAGGCCCGATTAGTGGCGAAAGGTTTTACCCAAATTGAGGGTATAGACTATGATGAGACATTTTCTCATGTGGTGAGACTTGCCTCTATTCGTCTCTTGCTAGCCCTAGTTGCCCATTTGGACTTGGAGTTGTTTCAAATGGACGTAAAGACTGCTTTCCTCAATGGGACGCTTGAGGAAGAGATTTATATGGATCAACCTATTGGGTTTGTCTCAAAAGGTCAAGATGAGAAAGTGTGTGGCCTTAAAATATCTATATATGGTCTAAAGCAATCCTTTAGGCGATGGTATTTCAGACTCCATGAGGCCATAACTGAGTTTGGCTTCTATATGGTAGATGAGGACCATTGTGTGTATGTCAATAAAACTGCAAAAGGGATTGTGTTTCTCTCATTGTATGTTGATGATATACTCTTAGTTGGTGACAACTTGGAGATGATTAATGCCGCTAAGAAGTGGTTATCCTCTGTCTTTGAGATGAAGGATATGGGTGAAGCTAGGTATGTCCTAGGCGTGGAAATTATGAGAGATCGTTCTAAGAAACTTCTTGGTTTGTCTCAAGAGTCATATATTAAAAAAGTGTTGGAACGATTTAGGATGCATAATTCGAAACCCATTGACAATCCAGTTGAAAAGGGTAAAACTTTAAGCCTTAACCAATGTCCTAAAACGGATGCAGAAAAGAATCAAATGAGCAATGTTCCATATTCTAGTGCGATTGGTAGTTTTATGTATGTCATGTTGTGTAAAAGGCCAGACATTTGCTACGCGGTTGGCTTGGTAAGTCGTTTCCAAAGCAACCCAGGACCTGCGCACTGGCAAGGAGTCAAGAGAGTCATGCGTTATCTTCGTGGGACAAGTGATCTAGTCATCTGTTTTCAAGGTGGGGACTTGAGGTTGAAAGGATTTTCGGATGCTGATTGAGGTGGTGATTTAGATGAGTCTAAATCAACCTCAGGATATGCTTTTATCCTTGGTGGAGGTGCAATATCCTGGTGCTGCATTGCTTTGTCGACTATGGAAGCAGAGTATGTCGCTACGAGCCTTTCCGTTCAAGAGGCAATGTGGCTAAGGTGTTTTCTCCAGGATCTGAAACTTACTCCTAAAGTTGATGAACCTGTTGAAATGTTTTGTGACAATAGTGCTGCTATACAATTTGCCCAATATCGAAAATTTCATAGAAAAACCAAGCATATTAAGAGGCGTTATCATTTTGTACGAGACGCCATAAAGAATAAGGACATAGCCATTAAGTATATATTGACTAATAAGATGATAGCTGATCCATTAACTAAACCTATTGCTAGAGATGTGTTTCGAGCTCATGTGAGGAGCTTTGGTTTGCAAAGGTTTTAGTTTATGCTTGTAATCTTGTTTTAAGTTTTTGACATGTATTGGATAATGGACTTGTATTGATCGAGCATTATGGAATAAAATTTGTTTTTCTTCTATGAAATATTCATAAGCATTTATTTGTTGCATGTTAAGGCAGGGAAGAGATGTCACCAAGCTATATGATACCTAGTCACACAGGTATGGATGAGACTGAGTCATGTTAGCACTAAGTGTGTGTATGGATGATTAACTTATAATTGTGTAGTATAAGTATTTTATTGACTCGTTACATAGTCGCCTTAGTGTGTCTAAGATGAGACTCCAAAAGAGTCGAGTATGAGATACATGTCTCTCATACCGAAGCTTTAGAAACCGAATCTTGAGTGTATGCAACAGAAGTATGTGACCAAGACAAGACACAAGCTCAAGACAAGACTCAACATCAAGACAACAACACCATTCAAGACAACAACATCCATTCAGACAACACCATGACCAGTTATGACAATGTCCTATTCAGTCCAAGCCACAACCACTTCAAGCCTGCTAAGACAACACCACCACAACCAGAACAAAGCCTAGCCATCCACTTCCCAAGACTAAGCCACAACAAGACACAGCCAACAGCCCAACAAACCCAACACAACAAAAACAGCCCTCAGCCAAAAACAGCCTATCACAGTCTTTCTAAACAGGGTCCATGGGGGCCTCACACAATCAAACAAGCCTAACCAACCCTCAAACCTATGTCTTGGGAAGGTCCTCTACAACTTTCCCCAGGACTTCTCTTCCAGGAAACAAACACACAAAGAGTTAGCCTAGGGACAACTCCAGACTGTCCAGATTTCAGCCTTTTTGCAGTAGTTAACATGTCACTATCAAACTTTCCTGTTATGATCAAACAAACTCAAGGGCCTTTTAGCAGGACCTTTGGCATCCATCCCACTTCAGTTAAGCTCAAGAATCAAGCTTAGAAGTCCACTCCTCCACCAGTTTCAACCTAAACAAACCAATTAAGGCAGATTGTCCCATTAGAACTACTTTTCTACTTTATTGCTTTATGCTGAACAATGTAGCTGTTATTTCTGTTTCTTTTGCAAGCCAATTGTGGCCCTAGGATGTATTGAACGAGTAGGATGTAATCTCCTTGCCTATATAAGGCCTTTTCCTAATGAATGAAAGACAGATTTGAAGTAAAACATAAAACTGAAACCTTGTTTCTGTTAACATCTCTTGGCTGTGTGCTTGAGACAACTTCCTTTGCTTTGTGCTTGGAAGTGAGCTGAGGTCCTTAGCTGTGTGCTGGGATCAAAGTTCAACCCTCAATCATTGGCTTTGTGCTTTGGTTAAGGTCCTATCCTTGTTCCTTTAACAACCAGTCCATACAGAAACAGAGTATTTGCAAAGTGTCTTAACCTTAGTTCAATTTGTCATTGTTTAGTTGTCTTTCTGAATAGTTTCAGTGCAAATTGGTTATCAGAGCTTTGGTTTGTGAGTTCATCTACCTAACTACATTAAAAATACAAAATCCAACCATGAGTGAAGAGAGAATCACAGGTCTTGAAAACACAGTTCAAGGTCTTGTCAGAACTGTAATGGAGGTCTCTAGATCTGTCAATGAACTCCTTGAGGGCCAACAGAACAATGATACAAGGGGAGGCAGAGGTCGAGGAAGAGGAGCACCTTTCCCACAAGGTGGAGGAAGGAGGAGACAACCTGTAGATCAGTTTGAAATGTCAGATTCAGATGGCTCAGATCACAGTCTACTCAGGCACCAAGACAAAGACATAAAGGTAGAGATTCCTGACTTTCTAGGTAGCTTGAACCCTGATGATTTCCTAGATTGGCTAAGGTCTGTAGAAAGAGTCTTTGAGTTTAAAGGATACACTGATAGAAAGGCTTTTAAGGTTGCTATAATGAAACTAAAGGGTTATGCCTCACTGTGGTATGAAAACATGAAAACCTTGAGGGTTAGGGAAGGAAAGGAACCTGTTAAGTCATGGCTCAAACTGAAAAAGAAAATGAGGGCTAAGTTTGTCTCTAGGGACTACACTCAGGATATGTTCATTAAGCTCACTCACCTTAAACAAGATCAAAGACCTGTAGAATCCTACCTAAGAGACTTTGAGCAACTTACATTGCAATGTGAGGTTGTTGAGAAATCTGAACAAAAGATAGCAAGGTTCTTAGAAGGGTTGGATGAAAGGATAGCTAGCAAAGTTAGGCTACAAAATATATACTCCTTTGAGGAAGCTGTCAACTTGTCCTTAAGGGTAGAAAAATTGGGGAAGGGAAAGGCCAGTGCTTCTAAAACACCTGCTAGAACCCCCACCTTCAAACCTTTTGTAGGAGTCAAGATAGGAGAACCTGTGGTTCCTATTAAGACCCCTTTCAACCTTGATAAAGGCAAGGCTGTTGAGGCAGGCCAAAGGAAGACTACCCCTCTCAAAAAGTGCTTTCAATGTCAAGGGTATGGACATTTTGCTAGAGAATGTCCATCTAAAAGGGCTCTGAGTACCCTAGAAGTAATCCATTGGGGGGATGATGAAGTGTTGGTCTGTGATGAAGAGATGGAAGAGCCTGAGGTAGAGGCTAGTGAGGAGTTGATAGAGCCTGATGCAGGGTTAAGTTTGGTAACATGGAGGGTAATGCATACTCAACCCCAACCTTTGGAAGAGGATCAAAGACACCAGATCTTTAGGACCAGATGTACCATCAAGGGTAGAGTATGTAACCTTATTATTGATGGTGGAAGCTGCACTAATGTGGCCTCCAAAACACTGATAGACAAGCTAGCTCTACCCACCAAGGACCACCCCCTACCTTACAAGCTCAGATGGTTAAACAAAGGGGCTGAGATCAAGGTGGATAAACAATGTGTTGTACCTTTCTCAATTGGTAAAGGGTATGTGGATGAAAGCCTTTGTGATGTTCTGCCTATGGATGCATGTCACCTCTTACTTGGTAGGCCATGGGAGTTTGATAGGGATGCCATTCATCATGGGAGGGACAACACCTACACCTTTAAGTATGGGAAGAAGAAAATTACCCTGGCACCTTTACCACCTGCTTTAAAGATCAACCCAAACCCCATGAGTGAGGCTTCCAAGGAAGTCATGTTGATAAGTGAGTCAGAAATAGCACAAGAGCTAAGTGAGTTACAACCTGTGTACATCTTACTTGCCAAAGAAACTGGGATGAGCATCATTGATATCCCTGAAGAGGTCAAGTCTATCCTAGAAGGCTATGGTGATGTCTTCCCTACTGAGCTCCCTAGTGGACTGCCACCACTTAGGGGAATAGAACACCACATTGACCTAGTGCCTGGAGCTATCTTACCCAACAAGCCAGCTTACAGGAGTGATCCTAAGGCTACACAAGAGCTCCAACTTCAAGTAGGTGAGCTGCTCAACAAGGGCTATGTTAGGGAATCCCTCAGCCCTTGTGCTGTGCCAGCCTTGCTTGTGCCAAAGAAGGATGGACTTGGCGTATGTGCATTGACAGTAGGGCCATCAACAACATTACCATCAAGTATAGGTTCCCTATACCTAGACTTAATGATATTCTGGATGAGTTAAGTGGGGCTCAAGTATTCACCAAGATTGATCTGAGGCAAGGCTACCACCAAGTGAGGATAAGAGCAGGGGATGAATGGAAGACAGCTTTCAAGACTAAACATGGGCTCTATGAATGGTTGGTGATGCCTTTTGGGTTGTCTAATGCCCCTAGCACCTTCATGAGGTTGATGACAGAAGTCCTAAGGCCTTACTTAGGCAAATGTGTAGTGGTTTACTTTGATGACATTCTTATTTACAGTTCAACTAAGGGAGAACATTTGCAACATCTGAAGTTGTTGTTTGAGGTCCTAAGAGAGAACAAGTTGTATGGCAAGCTAGAGAAGTGCACCTTCATGCAGCCTGAGGTTTACTTCCTTGGGTTCATCATCTCTAAGAAAGGAGTGGCAGTTGATCCTGAGAAGGTGCAAGCAATCAAGGAATGGCCCATTCCTCAAACTGTTACTGATGTTAGAAGTTTCCATGGGTTAGCATCTTTCTATAGGAGGTTCATACAAGGGTTTAGTTCAATCATGGCCCCTATTACTGAGTGCATGAAGAAGGGAGAGTTCAAGTGGAATGAGAAGGCTGAAAGGTCCTTCAATCTGATCAAAGAACTATTGTGTAAATCTCCAATATTGGTTCTACCAGATTTTAACAAACTCTTTGAGGTAGAGTGTGATGCCAGTGGCCTTGGCATAGGAGCTGTGCTTACTCAAGAAAAGAAACCTGTGGCATACTTCAGTGAGAAGCTAAATGGGGCCAAGCTTAACTATTCCACATATGACAAGGAATTCTATGCCATTGTGAGGGCATTGAATCATTGGGGACACTACTTGAAGCCTAAGCCTTTTGTGCTTCATTCTGATCATGAGGCTCTCAAATACATCAATGGACAACACAAACTCAACCCCAGGCATGCCAAATGGGTAGAGTTCTTGCAATCCTTC
Source organism: Heliosperma pusillum (assembly GCA_022085475.1). Classification (NCBI taxonomy): domain Eukaryota; kingdom Viridiplantae; phylum Streptophyta; class Magnoliopsida; order Caryophyllales; family Caryophyllaceae; genus Heliosperma; species Heliosperma pusillum. Next base: position 19,574 of record JAIUZE010049772.1, read on the forward strand.
TCATTCTCCAGCAAGTATATAGAGGGTAAGAACAATGTTGTAGCTGATGCATTGTCTAGAAGGTCTGTAATGTTGACCTTCATGGAGCAAAGGGTGTTGGGGTTTGAATTTATGAAAGAGCTCTATCAAGAAGACCCAGACTTCAAGCATGAATGGGAGGTATATCAAGAAGGGCAAGTCAAGAAAGGGAGCAAATACACAGCTCAGGAAGGATACTTATTCTATGGGAACAAACTGTGTGTGCCTAAGGGACCTTATAGGGGACTACTGGTCAAAGAGGTTCACTCCAATGGCCTTGCTGGTCACTTTGGGGTACAGAAGACCTATGACATATTACAAGATCAGTTCTATTGGCCTAAGATGCTCAGTGATGTGCAAGATGCCCTCAAGAGATGCAGATCTTGTCAACTAGCCAAGGCACATTTTCAAGCAGGCCCTTACACACCACTTCCAGTGCCAAACAAGCCATGGGAAGACCTCAGTATGGATTTCATTGTAGCCTTACCTAGAACTCAAAGGGGAAAAGACTCAATCATGGTGGTTGTAGATAGATTCAGTAAGATGGCCCATTTCATTGCTTGTAAGAAGACTGAGGATGCTTTGGGGGTAGCTGAACTATACTTTAGGGAGGTTGTCAAGTTACATGGGGTCCCTAGAAGCATTGTCTCAGATAGAGACACAAAGTTCATGAGCCACTTCTGGAGAACTTTGTGGAAGCTATTGAAGACCAGGTTATTGTTTAGTACTTCTCACCATCCCCAAACTGATGGGCAGACATAAGTCAGTAACAGGACACTAGGAAACATCTTAAGAGCATTGTTTCTAAGTCATTGAAAGATTGGGACCTCAGGCTAGCACAAGCTGAGTTTGCTTTCAACAGAGCTCCCTCCAGCAGCACAGGTAAAAGTCCTTTTGAAACAGTTTATGGCACTAATCCTCTCATGCCTACAGACCTAGCACCAGTCAAAGGAAACAAGGCAAGCTATGATGCAAAGAAAAGAGTTGAGCAAATGATACAGATTCATGAGCAAGTCAAGAAGCAGATTGAAAGGTCTAATGAGTTGTACAAGGCTAGGTCCAAAGGGCCTAAGAAAGCAAGGGAATTCAAGGCAGGGGATCTTGTATGGTTGCATTTAAGAAAAGAGAGATTTCCAGACAAGAGGAGAAACAAGCTCATGCCAAGAGCTGATGGACCATTTGAGATATTGGAGAAGATAGGCACAAATGCTTACAAGGTGGATCTACCAGGAAGCTATGGTGTACATGGTACTTTCAATGTTGGAGACCTGAGCCCCTACCATGGTGAATCAGATGATGAAGGTGAGGAAGATTTGAGGGCAAATCCTTTTCAAGAAAAGGAGGTTGCAACAGGAGTATGTGACCAAGACAAGACACAAGCTCAAGACAAGACTCAACATCAAGACAACAACACCATTCAAGACAACAACAACTATTCAGACAACACCATGACCAGTTATGACAATGTCCTATTCAGTCCAAGCCACAACCACTTCAAGCCTGCTAAGACAACACCACCACAACCAGAACAAAGCCTAGCCATCCACTTCCAAAGACTAAGCCACAACAAGACACAGCCAACAGCCCAACAAACCCAACACAACAAAAACAGCCCTCAGCCAAAAACAGCCTATCACAGTGTTTCTAAACAGGGTCCATGGGGGCCTCACACAATCAAACAAGCCTAACCAACCCTCAAACCTATGTCTTGGGAAGGTCCTCTACATGTTTCCCCAGGACTTCTCTTCCAGGAAACAAACACACAAAGAGTTAGCCTAGGGACAACTCCAGACTGTCCAGATTTCAGCCTTTTTGCAGTAGTTAACATGTCACTATCAAACTTTCCTGTTATGATCAAACAAACTCGAGGGCCTTTTAGCAGGACCTTTGGCATCCATCCCACTTCAGTTAAGCTCAAGAATCAAGCTTAGAAGTCCACTCCTCCACCAGTTTCAACCTAAACAAACCAATTAAGGCAGATTGTCCCATTAGAACTACTTTTCTACTTTATTGCTTTATGCTGAACAATGTAGCTGTTATTTCTGTTTCTTTTGCAAGCCAATTGTGGCCCTAGGATGTATTGAACGAGTAGGATGTAATCTCCTTGCCTATATAAGGCCTTTTCCTAATGAATGAAAGACAGATTTGAAGTAAAACATAAAACTGAAACCTTGTTTCTGTTAACATCTCTTGGCTGTGTGCTTGAGACAACTTCCTTTGCTTTGTGCTTGGAAGTGAGCTGAGGTCCTTAGCTGTGTGCTGGGATCAAAGTTCAACCCTCAATCATTGGCTTTGTGCTTTGGTTAAGGTCCTATCCTTGTTCCTTAACAACCAGTCCATACAGAAACAGAGTATTTGCAAAGTGTCTTAACCATAGTTCAATTGTCCTTGTTTAGTTGTCTTTCTGAATAGTTTCAGTGCAAGAAGTGTAAGAAGAGAAGAGAGAAATGTGTAAAGAGAATGTGTTGAAGTGTGGTGGCTGAAGCTCTTTATATAGCATTAGGGTTTCGTGGGGGAGGGGTCAAGCATTCATCACATAGGAAAAAAGGAGGAAGTCGAAGCAAAAGTGCGGATCAATAGACATCCCTGATCGGGTACACTACTTACTCGATCGGGTAAGTTGCCATCTGGGTCCTTTGACTCTCGTTTCATCTCCCCTTGCTTATGACTTGACTTTCATCATCCCCCATGACCTCTTGAGTCGGGTTTGTTGATAGGGTTTGATGTAAAACGATGATTTCTTCGCCTAACTGATCGGTCTTATGACAACTGCGACATCGTCTTTAACTTCATCTCTCTTTTGAATTAGTGAACCTTCTTGAAATGCCTTTCACTTGGTCAAGCTTGCTTCCTCAAATCGTCGGGTTCTAGGCAAATGCTCGGGAATATAGAAAAAGGGGGTAGAAACGTCATTTTCCCTAGAAAACAGGTCATAACATAGGATTTTGCCTAGAAGACGATATTAGCTCATAAAATGGCTTAACAAAGCACAAATGACATACAAAACCGAGCTAAATTGGGGGTTAAAAGCATACAAATATTCACTTATCAAATTCCCCCAAGCTAAACCTTTGCTTGTCCTCAACCAAATATAACAAACAATACCAAGACAAGGGTTGCAAGCATTGGCTACTACACCATCAAGAAATAAATCTCAGCGTAAAACTTTTGAAACATAATGAATCATAACCCAAAAACAACGTAGGCAAGAATGATACATAAACATGGCTGAGATTTACATAACGGCGCAGCGCAAAGAATTTCACTACAGAATTTCGGCTCTTGCATGATGTTTTGACAAATGGACTCTCACAGCACACTCGAACACTCATTGTATGTAAAAGGTGATTTCTTTATATGTAAATGTTTTTGAGACACTCACCTATCTACGACTTATGAAAATGTGTTCGCAGTCTAATATGGTAAACAATTCAAAACACAAGTCAAAGATCACAATGCACATAGAAAAGAAGCCGAAAAAATGAAGAAGGCTTTGGGAAATGGGTGAAAGGTGGACAAACAGTTATGGTCATGTGAAGTTTAGAGTGAGCTAGCAACTTACCAATGATAAATGAATACTCAATCCAAAGTTTCGATTAATTTCCCAGAAGACGAATAACGAAGCCAGAAGGAACGGTTTGGCTTATTACACACAAAACACAAGAGTGAACTCCTTCTGAATATTGACTTTACATTTCTTAGGAGATACTCACAACTTCTCTTTTTATTTCTTTTTCTTTCTTTTTCACCGATTTTTTCATTTTTTCCATTTTTCTATATCTTGTTTTTTCTTTTCTTTCCTGAACATAACATTGCTTCTTGAACATTTTGGTTCTTCCAACTTCACTTTGACATATAAGAACAAATCTTCTCAAACGAGCACTCATACACCATAGTCTAGCTACTAGCTCAAAAGGTAGACAGTTTTTATGTGTAGCTATTATTTTGTGAAACATTTGTATGAAGGGGCTAATTTTGAGGGGCAATTTAAAGTGAAAAAGGCTTCAAATCTTAGTGAATCATGAATGCAATGCTTATAGGAATGAAATGAGAACCATACTTATGCGTTTTGACATGACACACATCACAAGGAGAACTACACACACCTAGATGGGGCTGGGTATAGATGTACCAGCCTAAGGAGGTTCTACCTTACAATATATGTAACTTGCCAAATGTCAAGATCAAGCGTACTCATCTATAGATTCATTCCATGCCTACTGTGTACAAGACTTCCCCATGTATGCACAATTCAATGAATATTTAATCATTATCTTTTGAAAGCTCTAAGTTTGGGAAATGTAACATGATAGCATAGTAAACAAGCAAGCAAAGCATGAAAAGCATTCAATTATGTTCAGAAATTTTTAAATTTTCTCAAAAATCTTCTCTTTCTTTTATTCAAAATTTGAAAAATGATCAACTAAAATGCAAAATGGGAAAATGTAATCCCTCCCCCATGCTAAACAACACATTGTCCTCAATGTGAGCACAAAGACAAAATATGCAATGAGATGCTTAATGGGGAAAAGGAAAAATGAAAGAAGAGTGAAGCTTACTAGTCAGCGCGGACTCCCTTAAGCTAGTCTTTTGGACTTGACAAGGAAGGTCTTTATAGATTCTTCAAAAACTCTTTCATCTGCAAAATAAATCCTAACAACGAAAAAGGGAATACAAAAATAAAAATGCAAAAAGAAAAGGAACACGGGTTGCCTCCCGAGAAGCGCAATTTAAAAGTCTTGCTAGACTTTATTTCTTTCTTTGATCATCCTTTATCTCTAAGCTCACTATCATACGAGCTCATCATCATAGCATTCTTTACATTCTCCATCCATGCCAAGCTTTTCCGGGAATAGCCCCTTCTAGCACTTTTAGCAGTAGTGCTTTTAGTATGCTCACCTACAAGAGAATCAACACTAACATGTGCCTCCAACGGATCCGTCAGTAAGGATCGAGGCATAGAAGAAACAATAGAAGAGTCATCAACGTCAAGCACATTACATGAGTCTTCTAACACGGGACTCCTAACGATGGTATTTTTACTAAAGGTCACCTTGTCATCTCCTACCTCCAATGTCAACTTCCCATTCTTGACATCAAAAACTGCACCAGTGGTGTGCAAAAAGGCCCTTCCCAAAATGATTGGGATTTGAGAGTCCTCGGCCATGTCAAGTACTAGAAAGTCAACGGGAATGAAAAACTTACCAACCTTGACGGGCACATCTTCTAAAACACCCATAGGTTGTTTTAGAGAATGGTCCGCCATTTGCAAAGTAATATTAGTGCATTTCAAAGCACCCATGTTAAGTTTTTCGAACATAGAAAAGGGCATGACACTTACACTAGCACCTAGGTCGCAAAGGGCCTTATCAATGGTATACGTGCCTATAGTGCAAGGGATGGAGTAACTACCAAGGTCCTTAAGTTTTGGTGGAGACGTATTTTGCAAGAGTGCACTACACTCTTCAGTGAAAGCTACGGTCTTCATCTCATTGAAGGATCTCTTATTTTTTTGGACTTCCTTCATAAACTTGGAATAAGAAGGAACTTGGGAAAGTAATTCAATGAAAGGGACTTTTACCTTTAAGTTCTTGACGACGTCAAGGAACTTACCATACTTTGCCTCCTTCTTGTGCTTGGCTAATATTTGGGGAAATGGGACTTTGATCTCAAGAGGAATCTCGGGCTCTTTCCTCTTTGACATAGGCACCTCAGCTTTAACATCAACAACCACGGGCTCATCATTAGCCTTACCACTTCTTGAGGAAATGACATTGACAGTTTCGTGAGGTTGGAAACATTGTGAAGGCAGCTGCCCTTGCTTCTGGTGGGTATTAGAAGAGGCATATTGGGAAATTTTAGCTTCCAACAATTTGATGGCGACATCCTTAGCTGGATCGCTCTCTTGGAATTGAGCTATTATGGTGTCTTGCCTTTGAGCCAATTGCAGCATCATGGCTTCAAGTTTACTTACACCATTGTCACTTTGTTGAAATGTAGAGGATTGAAACTGTTCTAGCTTTTGTGTGAGAAGGGCTACTTGAGCTTGTAAAAGTGTCAAAGTGAGGTCCTCTTGCTTAGATTTCAATGGTATGGAGCGGGAACTTCTATATTGAGAATCGTGAATTGCCATGGATTCAATGGTAGTGTGAGCAATTTCAACATTAATTTGGTCGAATCTTCCATTGTTAGCAGAATCCAGGATACGACGGGACTCTATATAACACCCATTATAGAATGTAATGGCAAGGAGCCATGTATCTATCCCATGATGAGGACACTCCCTTTGCAAATCCTTGTACCTCTCCCAAGCTTCATATAGGCTCTCATCATCCCCTTGTTGGAAACCAGTTATTTGACTTCTGAACAAAGCGGTCTTTTATGGAGGAAAGTACTTTTGGTAGAAGGCAAGAGCTAAACTCTCCCAACCGGTGATACCTAATGTAACCTTATCAAGGCTATGTATCCACAATTTTGCCTTACCCCTCAAAGAGAATGAGAAGAGCATCTCTCTAATATGCCCGTGGGTGACTCCAGTTTGTCTAATAGTGGAGCAATAGTCACAGAAGTTTTGGATGTGAAGGTTGGGATCTTCTGTGGCATTGCCACTAAATTGACTTCTTTCTATAAGGTTAATGAAGGCAGGTTTGATTTCAAAGTTTTGGGCTGTGATTTGGGGTGTAGCAATACCCATTGGAAGTGTATCTGCGATGGGTTTAGAATGGTCTGAAAGTCGAACCATTTCCTAATGTGAAGGTGAAGATGGAATGGTAATTGAACATTGGGTGGTTTTTGTGAATGAAGATGAGAATGGATCTTCTTCTCCTTCAAGGTTAGATAGGGTATCCGAGTAATTTTCACGAATACGTCTAAACTCGAAGTATCTGAAGCTTTTGAGATTTCGTTAAATAGCTTTTGTATCCAACGCAGAGTTCTTTCTAGGTCGAGGTCTAAAGAGATAGGGGTCCCTAGTCTAGAAGATCTGGGCATAAGATTGAAAAGCTAAGGTGAAAAATCAAGAGAGGTATAAAGGAATTTGCGTTCCTAAAGACTTAGATAAAACTAAATGCGAGAAAAATCACAAAAAGAGGAAAACTAAACCGTGCTCCCCGGCAACGGCGCCAAAATTTGACCGAGCCTGTCGCAAGCTCGATACAAAGATAAATTACCCAGACTAGGCTAATAACAAATTAATGTAATTAGGGAAGTAGGGGTCGAATCTCAGGGATATGGTGTTTCCTATAGAATGTGAAGTGTCTCGCAATTGAGTCTTATCTAACGAGTATCTGGGTTTTGGGATTTTGAATTCTAAACTAATTAAAAGCATAAATATAAACAAAATAAAAGCAAACTAAAATGAAAACAATAAAGCAAATGATGAATTAACAATGATGGAAAGCAGCTAGGGAAGTAGGTTCACACATGTAGATTGACATATTGATGAAATTGGATTTAGAACATGCAAATAATTCATTGTGAGTTCGTAAGAATAATGTGTTCATTACAATCATAGATCAGATGGTCTAGCAGGCTTTTAGGCAATTTACTAGGTCTTAATCTACCATGTCATGCTTTGTCTATTCAATTCACGTATCTCTACCTTGGAAAAGAATTCCATTCTAGTTAATGATTTTGATCAGAAATCGTCAACTATCGTTATAGTCCAAACATGCATAGACACAATGTTTTAAAAGCACAATTTCTTTTATCCAATTATCATCTTTTAATCAATCTAACATGGGTACCCTACACCCTAGAAAGGTGACTACTCACTCATGGTAATGTTTATATCTAAGATGATGATAATAATGAAAACTAGGATAGACATGTTTAGTTGGTTTTGACAATAATTTAAGACTCTTTATATGGCGATAATAACGACGCTAATTGATAATCTAGGAAATGAAATGACGATTATAACGATACTAAAATGAATCTAAGATAATATGGATGGAAAATAACAATCAAATAGAAAACAATAAAGACATTAAACGAAAGATAAAATAGAAATACCTAGGTGACGATCGACAACGAAAGTGATAACAATAATAGAAATTCCTTGCTTAGAATAGTCGATCCATGAATCACAATACTTGAACCAAATAAAGTAGATTCTAAATATGAAATTCTTATTGATCTAAGCTAAAGTTTTGATGTAGAAAAGACAGGAATAAACTAGAACTAAAGATAAAAAGAAGAAGAAAATATTCTAGACAAGAGAAGAGAGGCTAGGCTCTCTCCTCTTAATCTAGGTTTCTAATCTAAAGAGAAGTGTAAGAAGAGAAGAGAGAAATGTGTAAAGAGGATGTGTTGAAGTGTGGTGGCTGAAGCTCTTTATATAGCATTAGGGTTTCGTGGGGGAGGGGTCAAGCATTCATCACATAGGAAAAAAGAAGGAAGTCGAAGCAAAAGTGCGGATCAACAGACATCCCCGATCGGGTACACTACTTACTCGATCGGGTAAGTTGCCATCTGGGTCCTTTGACTCTCGTTTAATCTCCCCTTGCTTATGACTTGACTTTCATCATCCCCCATGACCTCTTGAGTCGGGTTTGTTGATAGGGTTTGATGTAAAACGATGATTTCTTCGCCTAACTGATCGGTCTTATGATAACTGCGACATCGTCTTTTACTTCATCTCTCTTTTGAATTAGTGAACCTTCTTGAAATGCCTTTCACTTGGTCAAGCTTGCTTCCTCAAATCATCGGGTTCTAGGCAAATGCTTGGGAATATAGAAAAAGGGCGTAGAAACGTCACTTTCCCTAGAAAACAGGTCAGAACGTAGGATTTTGCCTAGAAGACGATATTAGCTCATAAAATGGCTTAACAAAGCACAAATGACATACAAAACCGAGCTAAATTGAGGGTTAAAAGCATACAAATATTCACTTATCAATGCTCAAAGCATATGCAACATGGGGAGGAGTGCACATCATAGCATACATGATTGATCCAACATCGGATGCGTAAGGGATCAATTTCATGCGTTCAATCTCCTCGGGTTGGGTAGGAAACTCTGGCTTGCTCAAAGTGATCCCACTACCCATAGGAAGAATGCCTCTGTTAGAGTCTTTCATGTTGAACCGATCAAGAATTTTATCACTATAAGTTTCTTGACTTAATGCCAGTATCCTTTTTGATCTATCCCTATAGGTCCGGATACCTAACATGCGCTGGGCCTCTCCTAAGTCTTTCATTTGGAAATGAATCCGTAGCCACTCCTTTACATAAGTGAACATTGGAATATCATTCCCAATGATTAGTATGTCATCTACATATAAGACTAGAAAAGTTACTTTACTCCCACTAAACTTCATGTATAAACATGGTTCCTCGACACTTCGAGTGAAACCATTTTGCTTAATTACATAATCGAAACGATGATTCCAACTCCTGGATGCTTGTTTAATACCATAAATGGATCTCTTAAGTTTGCATACCTTCTTAGGCTTTGATGGATCCACAAAACCTTCAGGTTGTGTCACGTACACTTCCTCTTCTAGAATCCCATTTAAGAAGGCAGTTTTGACATCCATTTGCCAAATCTCATAATTATGAAATGCGGCAACCACTAAGATAATCCTTATGGATTGAAGCATGGCAACTGGGGCGAAGGTTTCGTTATAGTGAAGACCATGAACTTGGGTGAAACCTTTACCTACCAATCTAGCTTTGTAAACATCATTATGTTTATCTATGCCACTTTTGATCTTATAGATCCACTTACATTGAAGAGGTCTTACCTCCTTAGGTAAATCAACCAAGTCCCATACTGGATTGTCGTACATAGAATCCATTTCAGATTGCATGGGTCCTAGCCATAGCTTTGAGTCGGGACTAGAAATGGCTGCTTTGTAGGTAGCAGGTTCGTTACTTTCAAAAAGTACCACATTATAGTCATCCCCTTCCTCTATAATACCAAGGTATCTATCAGGTTGATGACTAATTCTCCTTGACCTCCTAGGTTCCGAAGGAATTATGACCGTGTGAGACTAAGAGGGAACGTTTTCCTCGTCGTCCTTTTTGGTTTGTGGCTCTTGGACTTCATCCAGTTCAAATTTTCTCCCACTCTTTCTTTTAGAAATAGAATCATTTTCTAAAAATACTGCATCACGTGACACAAACACTTTGTCCTCCTGTTTATTGTAGAAGTAATAAGCATGTGATTCCCTTGGATATCCTACAAACAGACATTTGTCAGATTTGGGTGCGAGTTTATCGTCAGACTTATTCTTAACAAACGCCTCACATCCCCAAATTCTCAAAATTGACAAATAAGGGACTTTCCCTGACCATATCTCATATGGAGTCTTGTTTGCCGCTTTAGTCGGGCTTCGATTTAGTGAAAATATTGCAGATAAGATAGCAAAACCCCAAAAATAAACAGGAAGCTCTGTTAGACTCATCATAGATCGTACCATATCTAATAAAGTTTGATTTCCCCTTTCGGACACACCATTTAATTGAGGTGTCCCAGGAGGAGTCCATTGTGATACTATACCACAATCTTTTAGGTGTGAATGAAATTCATTGTTCAAGTATTCACCACCACGATCAGATCGTAGGGCTTTAATCTTTTTATTCAATTGGTTTTCTACTTCATTTTGAAATTCTTTGAATTTTTCAAAAGCATCACTTTTGTGCCTCATCAAGTAGACATATCAATACCTACTCAAGTCGTCGGTAAAAGTAATGAAGTAGTGATAACCACCTCTAGCTTGGATAGTCATTGGACCGCATACATCCGTATGTATAAGCCCTAATACTTCACTTGCTCGTGTCCCTTTTCCCGTAAAAGGAGCACGAGTCATCTTGCCTAGAAGACAAGATTCGCATACACCATAAGATTCGTAATCGAATGGTTTGAGTACTTTAATTGAAACAAGTCTCTTTATGCGTCGTTCGTTTATGTCCCCTAAACGACAATGCCAAGGGTATGATTGATTAGGTTCTCCTGTATTGAGCTTCTTGTTTTCTACATGATAGACCTCTTTTGAAATATCTAGAACATAAATACCTCCAATAGAAATGGCCTCGCCATAAACCATTTCATTAAACGAGAAAGTACAACGATTGTTCTTAATACAAAATGAAAAACCTTCCATGTCTAACACGGAAATGGAGATAATGTTCTTGGTAATTGTTGGAACATAATAGCAATTATTTAAATACAACTCTAAACCATTAGGCAAAAGAAGAACATAGGTGCCCACGGAACCTGCGGCTACCTAAGCTCCATTTCCCATGCGCAGGTCCACGTCACCCTTGGCTAGTGCTTGCGCGTCCTTCAGCCCTTGTACATGATTACAAAGGTGAGAACCACAACCGGTATCAAATACCCAAGAAGATGTACTAGCAAAGTTAATATCTATCATATAGAGTGATGAAATAATTTTACCTGACGTTGTCACACAACCGTCCTGCTTGTCTTTCAAGTATTTGGGGCAATTGCGTTTCCTATGCCCTTTGCCATTACAATAATAACAATAACGGTCTGCGTGTTTGTTGACTTTGGGCTTGGGCTTCATAAAGACCTTGCCCTTTCCCTTGCCGATTTTCTTGAAAAGAGTCTTACATACCCTTTCCTTTGTCCTTCTTCACCATAAGGCTCATGTTATTCAATTTCATTGAAAGAACATCCTTGGGTTCACTCCCACTAGCTTCCATGTCCCTCTCCGCTTGGGTGAGGAGTGCATGAAGGATTTTTCCCACCACTAGCTCCTTTGAAATTTGGCACCCTAGAAGCTCTAAAGTGTCGGCGTGCTCAACCAATTTGAGGACGTGTGGGCGAACTTTTTGGCCCTTTTGGAGCTTAGTATCAAAGAATCTCGTAGCCGCCTCATATTGGAGAATTTTAGGGGCTTGTGAAAACATCGATGTTATCCTTGTGAATATCGCATATGCATTGATTGATATAAATTGGAGCTTGTGTTTGGGTGAAATTGACCAAATCAAGACATTCTTGACGTCATTGGCAACCTTCGAATAAAGGTCATATTCGGCCCGAACCACCGCGAACGATCTTGGCGCGGGTTCGGTGGGGGGCTCTTCGACCAAGTAACGAAGCACGTTATCGGATATCGCGGCGCTCTTGATCGTTGATTCCCATTCAACGAAGTTACTACCGTCATCGTTTAGGACACACTTGTCCATGACGGATCTCAACAATGAGTCCTTACCCAAGCTTGCGTTGTTTGATGAAGTTAACATTGTGCGAATATGGTTACTACAACAAAAAGAAATATATCAACATTAATTGTTATGATATTTTACTTGAAAAACATTTTAACAAGTTTAGCATTTATATAATCACCCCTCAATAAATTATATAAATGATTCCATACCCATATTTAAATAAAAATAGTCATCGTATGCTACCTTTATCTAAAAAAGGTAAGTCAATTATTAGATGAATTCTACCCACTCAGGGCGATAGCAAAACAAATCATCTCAATAACAAAGGTCTCTTACAAGGTGCAACAGGAGTATGTGATCAAGCCAAGACACGAGCTCAACACAAGACACAAGCTCAAGACAAGGCTCAACATCAAGACATCAACACCATTCAAAACAACAACATCCTTTCAGACAACACCATGATCAGTTATGACAATATCCTATTCAGTCCAAGCCACAACCACTTCAAACCTGCTAAGACAACACCCCCACAACCAGAACAAAGCCTAGCCATCCACTTCCCAAGGCTAAGCCACAACAAGGCACAGCCAACAGCCCAACAAACCCAACACAACAAAACAGCCCTCAGCCAAAAAACAGCCTATCACTGCCACTCTAAACAGGGTCCATGGGGCCTCACACAATCAAACTAGCCTAACCAACCCTCAAACCTATGTCTTGGGAAGGTCCTCTACAACGTTCCCCAGGACTTCCCTTCCAAGAAACAAACACACAAAGACTTAGCTTAGGGACAACTTCAGACTGTCCAGATTTCAGCCTTTTTGCAGTAGTTAACATGTCACTATCAAACTTTCCTTTTATGATCAAAAAAACTCGAGGGCCTTTGAAAGGACCTTTGGCATCCATCCCACTTCAGTTGAGCTCAAGAATCAAGCTCATAAGTCCACCCCTCCACCAGTTTCAACCCCAACAAACCCATTAAGGCAGATTGTCCTATTAGAACTACTTTTCTGCTTTATCTACTTTATGTCAGTTTCCTGCAAGTTTGTAGCTGTTATTTTGTTTCATGTTGTAAGCCTTTGTGGCCCTAGATATCTCCTAACGTCTGAGTTGTATCCTTGTTGCCTATATAAGGCCTTTACCTAATGAACTGCAAATCAGATTTGAAGTAAAACATAAAACTGAAACCTTGTTTCTGTTGCATCTCTTGGCTGTGTGCTTGAGACAACTTCCTTTGCTTTGTGCTTGGAAGTGAGCTTGGGTCCTTAGCTGTGTGCTGGGATCACAGTTCAACCCTCAATCATTGGCTTTGTGCTTTGGTTAAGGTCCTATCTTAGTTCTTTGTCAATCAGTCCAAACAGAAACAGAGTACTTGCAAGTGTCTGAATCTCAATCAAATTGTCATTGTTTTAGTTGTCTTTCTGAATAGTTTCAGTGCACAAGGGACCCTCGTACCACAAATCATCGGAGTAAGGTACACCTAGATTTAACAAATACATTACAACCCAATTCATCCATACTTTCATATAACACGGTATCCCAATTTCGGAATTACAACTTAAGCATAGTAACATTCTCTAAATTCCAAAATTTGACACACTCTCAAAGGTTTCAAAACCGAAGAACTAACAAGGAATTCTTCATACTAATCTCTTTTCAACTCCTACGGCCACAAGGTAGAACACCGAACAAAACGTCATTATCAACATCATATAGCCCACGAGTTCATTATTAACAAAGTACAACCTCAAGTCAAACAGCATCATTAACGTCCCAAGGTATTTCCATCATAGCTCACATCATCGAATCTCGCTCATATCTATAATCCTCAAGTAATATGGTTCAACTTACAACGAAACCTTACTACTTCAAACGAGTCTCCGATACCATAAGATAAGATCATATCTTTAAATCCAAGAACTATAGCCAAATGCTTTTCCACCAAGCCTTATACTCACAAACACACAATAGGAAACCACAAGACGTCACTTAACCTCAAAAGTATTTCGCACCTCAAGATATCATTCAAAACTTCTTATTTACCCCAATTAGACGTATCATAAGCATGGTCTTCAAAACAATACTAAACTTCTAAGTCCAAAAGACTAAATTACTAATGAGTTAAGAAGTCATAGCCAACTCATTCAACCTTACACCATCAAATACCATGAACTATCTACACATTAGTCATGGCAAGCATCAAGCATTAAAATCATCAACCTTATCTTACTACCTTTCCTTAGAGTTACAACCAATCATCAATATAGGGTGAAATTAGATCTACACCATTTTCCTCAAATCACACATTCATTCTAAGAAACACTAATTTTCCACAAAATTCAAAGTTCTTGTGACCAAGTATAATATCAAAATTAATTGTTATGATATTTTACTTGAAAAACATTTTAACAAGTTTAGCATTTATATAATGACCCCTCACTAAATTATATAAATGATTCCATACCCATATTTAAATAAAAATAGTCATCGTATGCTACCTTTATCTAAAAAAGGTAAGTCAATTATTAGATGAATTCTACCCACTCAGGGCGATAGCAAAGCAAATCATCTCAATAACAAAGGTCTCTTACAAGGTGCAACAGGAGTATGTGATCAAGCCAAGACACGAGCTCAACACAAGACACAAGCTCAAGACAAGGCTCAACATCAAGACATCAACACCATTCAAAACAACAACATCCTTTCAGACAACACCATGATCAGTTATGACAATATCCTATTCAGTCCAAACCACAACCACTTCAAACCTGCTAAGACAACACCCCCACAACCAGAACAAAGCCTAGCCATCCACTTCCCAAGGCTAAGCCACAACAAGGGACAGCCAACAGCCCAACAAACCCAACACAACAAAACAGCCCTCAGCCAAAAAACAGCCTATCACTGCCTCTCTAAACAGGGTCCATGGGGCCTCACACAATCAAACTAGCCTAACCAACCCTCAAACCTATGTCTTGGGGAGGTCCTCTATAACTTTGCCCAGGACTTCCCTTCCAAGAAACAAACACACAAAGAGTTAGCTTAGGGACAACTTCAGACTGTCCTGATTTCAGCCTTTTTGCAGTAGTTAACATGTCACTATCAAACTTTCCTTTTATGATCAAACAAACTCGAGGGCCTTTTAGAAGGACCTTTGGCATCCATCCCACTTCAGTTGAGCTCAAGAATCAAGCTCAGAAGTCCACCCCTCCACCAGTTTCAACCCCAACAAACCCATTAAGGCAGATTGTCCTATTAGAACTACTTTTCTGCTTTATCTACTTTATGTCAGTTTCCTGCAAGTTTGTAGCTGTTATTTTGTTTCATGTTGTAAGCCCTTGTGGCCCTAGATATCTCCTAACGTCTGAGTTGTATCCTTGTTGCCTATATAAGGCCTTTACCTAATGAAATGCAAATCAGATTTGAAGTAAAACATAAAACTGAAACCTTGTTTCTGTTGCATCTCTTGGCTGTGTGCTTGAGACAACTTCCTTTGCTTTGTGCTTGGAAGTGAGCTTGGGTCCTTAGCTGTGTGCTGGGATCAAAGTTCAACCCTCAATCATTGGCTTTGTGCTTTGATTAAGGTCCTATCTTAGTTCTTTGTCAATCAGTCCAAACAGAAACAGAGTATTTGCAAAGTGTCTGAACTCAATCAAATTGTCATTGTTTAGTTGTCTTTCTGAATAGTTTCAGTGCAAATTGGTTATCAGAGCTTTGGTTTGTGAGTTCATCTACCTAACTACATTAAAAACACAAAATACAACCATGAGTGAAGAGAGAATCACAGGTCTTGAAAACACAGTTCAAGATCTTGTCAGAACTGTAATGGAGGTCTCTAGATCTGTCAATGAACTCCTTGAGGGCCAACAGAACAATGATACAAGGGGAGGCAGAGGTCGAGGAAGAGGAGCACCTTTCCCACAAGGTGGAGTAAGGAGGAGACAACCTGTAGATCAGTTTGAAATGTCAGATTCAGATGGCTCAGATCACAGTCTTCTCAGACACCAAGACAAAGATATCAAGGTAGAGATTCCTGACTTTCTAGGTAGCTTGAACCCTGATGATTTCTTAGATTGGCTAAGGTCTGTAGAAAGAGTCTTTGAGTTTAAAGGATACACTGATAGAAAGGCTTTTAAGGTTGCTATCATGAAACTAAAAGGCTATGCCTCACTTTGGTATGAAAACATGAAAACCTTGAGGGTTAGAGAAGGGAAAGAACCTGTAAAGTCATGGCTCAAACTGAAAAAGAAAATGAGAGCTAAGTTTGTCTCTAGGGACTACACTCAAGACATGTTCATTAAGCTTACTCACCTAAAGCAAGACCAAAGACCTTTAGAGTCCTACCTAAGAGACTTTGAACAACTCACTTTGCAATGTGAGGTTGTTGAGAAATCTGAACAAAAGATAGCAAGGTTCTTAGAGGGGTTGGATGAAAGGATAGCTAGCAAAGTCAGGCTACAAAACATATACTCCTTTGAGGAAGCTGTCAACTTGTCTTTAAGGGTAGAAAAATTGGGAAAAGGAAAGGCCAGTGCTTCTAAGACACCTTCCAGAACCCCCACCTTCAAACCTTTTGTAGGAGTTAAGATAGGAGAACCTGTGGTTCCTGTTAAGACCCCTTTCAACCTTGATAAAGGCAAGGCTGTTGAGGCAGGCCAAAGGAAGACTACCCCTCTCAAAAAGTGCTTTCAATGTCAAGGGTATGGACATTTTGCTAGAGAATGTCCATCTAAAAGGGCTTTGAGTACCCTAGAAGTAATCCATTGGAGAGATGATGAAGTGTTGGTCTGTGATGAAGATATGGAAGAGCCTGAGGTAGAGGCTAGTGAGGAGTTGACAGAGCCTGATGCAGGGTTAAGTTTGGTCACATGGAGAGTAATGCATACTCAACCACAACCTTTGGAAGAGGACCAAAGACACCAGATCTTTACGACCAGATGTACCATCAAGGGTAGAGTATGTAACCTCATTATTGATGGGGGAAGCTGCACTAATGTGGCCTCCAAAACACTGATAGACAATCTAGCTCTACCCACCAAGGACCACCCCCTACCTTACAAACTCAGATGGCTAAATAAAGGAGCTGAGATCAAGGTGGATAAACAATGTGTTGTACCTTTCTCAATTGGTAAAGGGTATGTGGCTGAAAGTCTTTGTGATGTTCTACCTATGGATGCATGCCATCTTCTGCTTGGGAGACCTTGGGAGTTTGATAGGGATGCCATACACCATGGGAGGGACAACACCTACACCTTTAAGTATGGGAAGAAGAAGATCACCCTAGCACCTTTACCACTTGCTTTGAAGATCAACCCAAACCCCATGAGTGAGGCTTCCAAAGAAGTCATGTTGATAAGTGAGTCAGAATTAGCACAAGAGCTAAGTGAGCTACAACCTGTATACATATTGCTTGCCAAGGAGACTGGGATGAGTATCATTGATATCCCTGAAGAGGTCAAATCTATCCTAGAAAGTTATGGTGATGTCTTCCCTACTGAGCTTCCTAGTGGACTGCCACCACTTAGAGGGATAGAGCACCACATTGACCTAGTACCTGGAGCTATCTTACCCAACAAGCCAGCCTACAGGAGTGACCCTAAGGCTACACAAGAACTCCAACTGCAAGTAGGTGAACTACTCAACAAGGGCTACGTCAGAGAGTCCCTCAGTCCTTGTGTTGTACCAGCCTTGCTTGTGCCAAAGAAGGATGGGACTTGGCGTATGTGCATTGACAGTAGGGCCATCAACAACATTACCATCAAGTATAGGTTTCACATACCTAGACTTAATGATATTCTGGATGAGCTAAGTGGGGCTCAAGTGTTCACTAAGATTGATCTGAGGCAGGGCTACCACCAAGTGAGGATAAGAGCAGGGGATGAATGGAAGACAGCTTTCAAGACTAAACATGGGCTCTATGAATGGTTGGTGATGCCTTTTGGGTTGTCTAATGCCCCTAGCACCTTCATGAGGTTGATGACAGAAGTCCTAAGGCCTTACTTAGGCAAGTGTGTAGTGGTTTACTTTGATGATATTCTTATTTACAGTTCAACTAAGGGAGAACATTTGCAACATCTGAAGTTGTTGTTTGAGGTCCTAAGAGAAAACAAGTTGTATGGCAAGCTAGAGAAGTGCACCTTCATGCAGCCTGAGGTTTACTTCCTTGGGTTCATCATCTCTAAGAAAGGGGTAGCAGTTGATCCTGAGAAAGTGCAAGCAATCAAGGAATGGCCCATTCCCCAAACTGTTACTGATGTAAGAAGTTTCCATGGGTTGGCATCTTTCTATAGGAGGTTCATACAAGGGTTTAGTTCAATCATGGCCCCTATTACTGAGTGCATGAAGAAGGGAGAGTTCAAGTGGAATGAGAAGGCTGAAAGGTCCTTCAATCTGATCAAAGAGCTATTGTGCAAGTCTCCAATATTGGTTCTACCAGACTTTAACAAACTCTTTGAGGTAGAGTGTGATGCCAGTGGTCTTGGCATAGGAGCTGTGCTTACTCAAGAAAAGAAACCTGTGGCATACTTTAGTGAGAAGCTAAATGGGGCCAAGCTTAACTATTCCACATATGACAAGGAATTCTATGCCATTGTGAGGGCATTGAATCATTGGGGACACTACTTGAAGCCTAAGCCTTTTGTGCTTCATTCTGATCATGAGGCTCTCAAATACATCAATGGACAACACAAACTCAACCCCAGGCATGCCAAATGGGTAGAGTTCTTGCAATCCTTCTCATTCTCCAGCAAGTATATAGAAGGTAAGAACAATGTTGTAGCTGATGCATTGTCTAGAAGGTCTGTAATGTTGACCTTCATGGAGCAAAGGGTGTTGGGGTTTGAATTTATGAAAGAGCTCTATCAAGAGGACCCAGACTTCAAGCATGAATGGGAGGTACACCAAGAAGGGCAAGTCAAGAAAGGGAGCAAGTACACAGCTCAAGAAGGATACTTATTCTATGGAAACAAACTGTGTGTGCCTAAGGGACCTTATAGGGGACTACTGGTCAAAGAGGTTCACTCCAATGGCCTTGCTGGTCACTTTGGGGTACAGAAGACCTATGACATCTTACAAGATCAGTTCTATTGGCCTAAGATGCTCAGTGATGTGCAAGATGCCCTCAAGAGATGCAGATCTTGTCAACTAGCCAAGGCACACTTTCAAGCAGGCCCTTACACACCACTTCCAGTACCCAACAAGCCATGGGAAGACCTCAGTATGGACTTCATTGTAGCCTTACCTAGAACTCAAAGGGGAAAGGATTCAATCATGGTGGTTGTAGATAGCTTCAGCAAGATGGCACATTTCATTGCTTGTAAGAAGACTGAGGATGCATTGGGGGTAGCTGAACTATACTTTAGGGAGGTTGTCAAGTTACATGGGGTCCCTAGAAGCATTGTCTCAGATAGAGACACAAAGTTCATGAGCCATTTCTGGAGAACCTTGTGGAAGCTTGTTGAAGACCAGGTTATTGTTTAGTACTTCTCACCATCCCTTAACTGATGGGCAGACAGAAGTCACTAACAGAACACTAGGGAAGATCTTAAGGAGCATTGTTTCTAAGTCATTGAAAGATTGGGACCTCAAGCTAGCACAAGCTGAGTTTGCCTTCAACAGAGCTCCCTCCAGCAGCACAGGTAAAAGTCCTTTTGAAACAGTTTATGGCACTAATCCTCTCATGCCTACAGACCTAGCACCAGTCAAAGGAAACAAGGCAAGCTATGATGCAAAGAAAAGAGTTGAGCAAATGATACAGATTCATGAGCAAGTCAAGAAGCAGATTGAAAGGTCCAATGAGTTGTACAAGGCTAGGTCCAAGGGACCTAAGAAAGCAAGGGAATTCAAGGCAGGGGATCTTGTATGGTTGCATTTAAGAAAAGAGAGATTTCCAGACAAGAGGAGAAACAAGCTCATGCCAAGAGCTGATGGACCATTTGAGATATTGGAGAAGATAGGCCAAATGCTTACAAGGTGGATCTACCAGGAAGCTATGGTGTACATGGTACTTTCAATGTTGGAGACCTGAGCCCCTACCATGGTGAATCAGATGATGAAGGTGAGGAAGACTTGAGGGAAAATCCTTTTCAAGAAAGGGAGGTTGCAACAGGAGTATGTGATCAAGCCAAGACACGAGCTCAACACAAGACACAAGCTCAAGACAAGGCTCAACATCAAGACATCAACACCATTCAAAACAACAACATCCTTTCAGACAACACCATGATCAGTTATGACAATATCCTATTCAGTCCAAACCACAACCACTTCAAACCTGCTAAGACAACACCCCCACAACCAGAACAAAGCCTAGCCATCCACTTCCAAAGGCTAAGCCACAACAAGGCACAGCCAACAGCCCAACAAACCCAACACAACAAAACAGCCCTCAGCCAAAAAACAGCCTATCACTGCCTCTCTAAACAGGGTCCATGGGGCCTCACACAATCAAACTAGCCTAACCAACCCTCAAACCTATGTCTTGGGGAGGTCCTCTACAACTTTCCCCAGGACTTCCCTTCCAAGAAACAAACACACAAAGAGTTAGCTTAGGGACAACTTCAGACTGTCCAGATTTCAGCCTTTTTGCAGTAGTTAACATGTCACTATCAAACTTTCCTTTTATGATCAAACAAACTCGAGGGCCTTTTAGAAGGACCTTTGGCATCCATCCCACTTCAGTTGAGCTCAAGAATCAAGCTCAGAAGTCCACCCCTCCACCAGTTTCAACCCCAACAAACCCATTAAGGCAGATTGTCCTATTAGAATTACTTTTCTGCTTTATCTACTTTATGTCAGTTTCCTGCAAGTTTGTAGCTGTTATTTTGTTTCATGTTGTAAGCCTTGTGGCCCTAGATATCTCCTAATGTCTGAGTTGTATCCTTGTTGCCTATATAAGGCCTTTACCTAATGAAATGCAAATCAGATTTGAAGTAAAACATAAAACTGAAACCTTGTTTCTGTTACATCTCTTGGCTGTGTGCTTGAGACAACTTCCTTTGCTTTGTGCTTGGAAGTGAGCTTGGGTCCTTAGCTGTGTGCTGGGATCACAGTTCAACCCTCAATCATTGGCTTTGTGCTTTGGTTAAGGTCCTATCTAAGTTCTTTGTCAATCAGTCCAAACAGAAACAGAGTACTTGCAAGTGTCTGAATCTCAATCAAATTGTCATTGTTTTAGTTGTCTTTCTGAATAGTTTCAGTGCACAAGGGACCCTCGTACCACAAATCATCGGAGTAAGGTACACCTAGATTTAACAAATAGATTACAACCCAATTCATCCATACTTTCATATAACACGGTATCCCAATTTCGGAATTACAACTTAAGCATAGTAACATTCTCTAAATTCCAAAATTTGACACACTCTCAAAGGTTTCAAAACCGAAGAACTAACAAGGAATTCTTCATACTAATCTCTTTTCAACTCCTACAGCCCACAAGGTAGAACACCGAACAAAACGTCATTATCAACATCATATAGCCCACGAGTTCATTATTAACAAAGTACAACCTCAAGTCAAACATCATCATTAACGTCCCAAGGTATTTCCATCATAGCTCACATCATCGAATCTCGCTCATATCTATAATCCTCAAGTAATATGGTTCAACTTACAACGAAACCTTACTACTTCAAACGAGTCTCCGATACCATAAGATAAGATCATATCTTTAAATCCAAGAACTATAGCCAAATGCTTTTCCACCAAGCCTATACTCACAAACACACAATAGGAAACCACAAGACGTCACTTAACCTCAAAAGTATTTCGCACCTCAAGATATCATTCTAAACTTCTTATTTACCCCAATTAGACATATCATAAGTATGGTCTTCAAAACAATACTAAACTTCTAAGTCCAAAAGACTAAATTACTAATGAGTTAAGAAGTCATAGCCAACTCATTCAACCTTACACCATCAAATACCATGAACTATCTACACATTAGTCATGGCAAGCATCAAGCATTAAAATCATCAACCTTATCTTACTACCTTTCCTTAGAGTTACAACCAATCATCAATATAGGGTGAAATTAGATCTACACCATTTTCCTAAAATCACACATTCATTCTAAGAAACACTAATATTCCACAAAATTCAAAGTTCTTGTGACCAAGTATAATATACCACAAACAAATGGGTATGGCATCCACAAAAATGTTACAAGAGGAAGGTAAGGATACCAATGGTAAGATGGAGGAACTATCAAGAGTAATTTCCAAGAGGCAAACAAGATGGAAGAGAAAGAAGCACCTAGATAGAAGGAAGAGAGCATAATACAATAAGGACGAGAGAATCATGTGAGAAGAAATACACTTCAATTAGGCGTGTAAATCTTCAAATCTTCGTACGAGG
>JAIUZE010049773.1:0-36441 GCA_022085475.1 Heliosperma pusillum
CTTTGATCTTTCTTCTCATAATTGTTGCTAGCTATAATAAGACTCAAGCACACAATTACACGCATATGATATATCGAGTAAAGCATATATTATTACGTAAACACATGTCATTATCAAAACTTATGAATTGGTCCAACAGACATATTGTGTAAATATATATGGTAAATGAGGAGTAGTTGGTCTTATTGTTACCCAAAAAGGAATGGGTAGTTTGGTTTGGATGATCCAAATAAGGTAAGTGTAACCTTTGGTTTGGATGAGAGTACTCAACATATGATTAGTGGAAGAAAACATGAAAGATGAAATTCACACACATAAAAGGGCAACAAACATGTTTTCCTCAAGAAATTCAAACAAAGATTATATCTTTCTATAGTCTATACTAAAACTTCAATTAAAACATTAAAAACGTAAATTGATATCGAGTAACCCATCACCGTTACCTCGATTAGCACTTCCAATCTTCATTGCCCAAACTGACCATCAACCCACATTAACTCCTTGATCCAAACTTTTCAAAATACATCTTTTCCCGCTAAATAAAGTGACAAGAACCCAAAACCGAAATATGGTGAAAGACGGTCTAAAAATAAAGCTAAAAGTTTTGATCTTTTATTGGTTAGAAAGAAAGAGGACGGTGAGAGGATTCCGAAACATTAAACGGAATTGAATTTGGTTAAGAAACGAAGAAGTTATACCCGTCTTAAGTTTAGATCTAGAAAATGGGTTTAATAAAAAGTTGATGAAAATGCGTATTTTATGGTATGAAAATGAAGGGAAGGATGAGAGGAGAAGATTGATATAAAAATCGTCGAGTTTCGTTGAGAGACGGAGAAATGACTTCCGTCTTAAGATTATAAAGTGATGGAGTTTTAACGGTGTTTTGTGTTGAGGAAGAAGAAAAAGGAGGACAAATGTGCTGAAAATTTAAGAAGGAAAAGGAGGTTTTGGTGGGTTGTTTTGAGAAAATGAATGATGGAATACCAAAATTTTATATTGGGTCAACTTACATGGATTTTCGCGTAGAATCCGATTATGAACTCATAACGAACTGAAATGCGACAGTTTCTACCCAACTAAACTAAATTCTATTTAACATTAATTTAAAGCCACGAAATCATAAATTATCGACTTAAAATATTTTAACTAATAAAAGTAAAAGACGAATTTATAAAATTTACGACTATAGTAAATTACTCATTATTATAAAATCAGGGGTGTTACAAAAAGTGTTTAGTGAAATATATACCTCTTAATATGAAACATTATTAATAACAAATTTATTAAATTAAAAAGAAAA
The DNA here is from genome assembly GCA_022085475.1 of Heliosperma pusillum. NCBI lineage: Eukaryota > Viridiplantae > Streptophyta > Magnoliopsida > Caryophyllales > Caryophyllaceae > Heliosperma > Heliosperma pusillum. The sequence continues at coordinate 1,301 of JAIUZE010049773.1, forward strand.
TTCAACCATTTAATTATCAAAATTTCGAATAAAACTATATAAAAATCACAAATTCTTACTGATGACGCGAATATCGTCTTAAATAAAGACATGTCGAATCTTCATTTACAAGGAGGCAAGTGGAGATCCATTTAATTTTCCACTTTCCCTCCTACTAGCATCCTTTTGAGAAGAAATCCGCCTCGTCTACATTAAAGACGGATAAACCCCATTTTCAGTAAGACTAACTGTTTAAAATTATCGTACCATCGCACGGGATATACACTAGGTAGGTAGTTAAGTCAATAGAAGTCATAAACTGATAAACTCAACTAATTATTGGGCGGTGTACGTGTGTAATTCAGTCACATTGACACTCTTTCAACCACAAGAAGTAGCTAAAATCCGCCATTAACAAAGAAAACAAATCAATGGAGAAAGCTTCATCTCATTCTCAGGTTGTTTGCGTTACAGGAGCAGGAGGTTACGTCGCTTCTTGGCTCGTCAAGCTTCTTCTTTCTCTTGGTTTTACCGTTCATGGCACCGTCCGCAATCCCAGTTATAACCCTTCTCTCTCCTTCTTAATTTTCATTATGATTATCTCTTCGATGAAGATGATATTTTTATGATGTTTTCGTTGTTGGATTCAATTGAATTTATTTCGGGTTTTCATGATTCTAATGTTGCGTGTGTAATTCCGACTTTCCGAGGGCGAAGTAGTAATTAGAGCCGTCAAACAATGACACGACCAGAAAACACTGACACAAATCCGATACGAAATTAACGAGTTTGGGTTGAGGTTGAATGACCCATCTATGTATGTAAGTGGGTCTATACGAACACGACACAAGATTTAATTGGGTCGGGTTTGGGTTGAGCTCTCAAATCACGAACCCGACATGAATGACCAAGTAATGCTAATTTTTATTGATTCTTCATCGAATAAATTTATTTACACTGACCAAATATTGACATGACACGAAACACAACACGATCCCGACATGGAATTAACGGGTTAGGGTTGAGGTTTGATGAGTCATTTATGTAAGTGGTTTGACACGAACACGACACCCAATGTAATTGGGTCGGATTTGGGTTCAGGATTCATGACCCGTTTAACACGTGACACGAATACGAATCCGACACGTCACGATCCGTTTGCCGGGTCTAGTAGTAATGCAATAAGGTAAACTAGTAAAAATATCAGAAATTAGAACTAGGGGTGAGCACCCTTGCTAGCCCATTAATTCCGCCACTGCCTGATTTCCTTCCTGTTCTACTGGATTATGACATTAATTAGGGTTTCACTCTTAAAAAGAAATCAATTGAGTAAAAATAGGAGAAGATCAGGTTAAAAGTTGCTTAAAGAGGCCGGTTAGCCAATTAGGGATTACTGATTAGGTTACTGGAGTGTTGAAATGCTGGAAAGTTGTTTGAAAGTAGGATTTGAGTGAAGAAGCTCTTTACTTTTTAGTTAGTGGATCGTAAAGTCGTAAGCTGATATTAGTTGGTTAATGTTTAGGTGATGCTAAGTATGATCACTTGAGGAAGCTGGAGAAAGCATCTGAGAATTTGAAACTTTTCAAGGCGGATTTATTGGACTATGATTCTATTTCAGCTGCCATTAAAGGATGTGTTGGAGTATTTCATGTTGCCAGTCCTGTGCCTTCTAGTTCCGTGCCAAATCCTGAGGCAAGCCCTCTTCCCCTATAATTTCCTAGTATCGGTCAGAACTATGAAAACCAACAACAATGTTATTAGTTATCGCAATTTTGCCTAGCGGAAAATGCCACTCTTAGGATGCAAATATCACATTGTCAAATTATCACCTATGTATGTACCATCCCCTTTCGATTTTGTTTGTCAACCGATGTCAATTTTGACCATTGATTTGTCCAAATGTATATAGACATACCATGTAAAATTTTATAAGGTTTTATTTATGAAAACGAACTTTTTTAACAGTATGTTTTTTTTATAAAATAGTAAATTAAGTATATTGCAAGGAAGTATTGGTCAAAATTTACTTACTTTTGTCCATCAAAATCAAATGGGAATATCAATGGGATTGAGGGGGTATTTTTTCTTTCTAGTGTCCACATGATCGGTTTAACTTTTAAGAACGACTTGTATAAGTCCTGAGTGACATGATACTTACTCCATCTGAGTTTGGTCTAAGAGCAGGTGCAGATTATGGAACCTGCAGTGAAAGGTACACTCAATGTACTTAAAGCGTGTACGGAAACCAAAGTTCAACGAGTTGTGTATGTTTCGTCTGTTGCTGCTGTTGCTATGAATCCTAACTGGCCTGTTGGTCAAGTTATGGATGAAAGTTGCTGGTCTGACAAGGATTATTGCAAGAGAACTGATGTAAGCAATTCGATTGCACGTAATTTAATTTTCATGGTATTATCTGTAGTTTTAGCAACTCTTTAAGAATTAAGACATACAATTGTAATCCCGTTATATGTACAGAGCTGACACAATATCTCAATTAAGATGGGATGACCTTTACCTATGGTCAGACCATGTTAATATGTGCAAGCCTTACTAACATTTTCCGACCTGATAATGTCGCTACAGAATTGGTACTGTGCTTCTAAAACAGAAGCCGAGATTGAAGCTTTTGAATATGCTAAAACAAGTGGCCTTGATGTTGTGTCAGTTTGCCCAACTCTCGTTTTGGGACCTATGATGCAGCCAACTGTCAATTCAAGTAGCTTGGTGCTCATTAAGCTGTTGAAAGGTAATCTTTATCGTAATTTTTGTAAATGTTTATAATTGGTATTGAACTCTACTATCCTGGTGATTGCATCCGCTTTCATTACTTGACTGTGTGAAGAACTATGGATCTTCTGGAATTTATGTTGGACTCTTGACTTCTGCTTCTTGTCAAATTTTACCAATATTTCCCAAATCTAATGCCACTAATTGGCTTCTACGTATCTGCCTTTTTTTTATCATGTAACCTTGAGCGAGGCCCATTTTATTAACGTTGGCCTTCCCTGAGCACTTGGCAAGGGGTTGATTTGATTTAACAGTGGTCTCGAGCTCGATTATGTGGGAATGCAATAAGTAGGTTATTTTTGGATGGCCTGTACTGAAAACAGTGCTGGTTAATTGGCTGACATCGGCAACTTAGTAACATAAGAAGCTCAAACAACTTGGTGAAACATTTTGCTTTATTCGATTATACCCCAAAGGCCCAAACTACAAAGATAGAGAATTATGAACCTGGACTTTGAAATTTAATTTCGTTAATCCTTTGTCTTCTAATTAAGAAAAATCTCTGATTGGAAAATCCTTTTTCTTCTTATGATACCACAGAAGGATATGAGTCAACCGAAAACAAAATTAGGAGGATTGTTGATGTGCGTGATCTCGTGGCTGCTTTGCTTCTGGTCTATGAAAAGCCTGAGGCAGAAGGAAGATATCTATGCACATCACATCAGGCTAGAGTGAGGGAAATAGTGGACAAGCTGAAACAGACTTACCCACACTACAACTATCCGAAGAAGTAAGTATGCTGTCTTTGTTTCTCGCTTCTCAGTATCGACTGTTATATCTGAATCTTTATACCTGTATATTACATTTTCTCATTTTAGAGAATTGAGCCATGTTTGAGCCATGTCTCTTGTATATTGATTAGTTGATGCACTATATTTCACTATCACAAATGCGCCATGGCGCCAAGTCATTGTCTTTCACTCTTCCTTATAAATTGCATAAAGTGCTAAATTCAAGTAGACATGTAATGATAGCAACATTTATAGCTGGTGAGGTAAAATTCATGACGCAAATTTTGTCATGGGTCACCTGGTAACGCCTTAAATACAGCCTATACAGAATACGGTTGCGTAGCCATGGGAGTGAGCCAAGCATGGGTTAATAATGTTGTTGATTTTGTGTATATTAGGAGAAATCATATGAATCAATACCCCTTCATAGTTGCTACTTCTAATTGTATTGAATTGTTTATTGCAATAGCATCACTGAGGTGGCTGATGAAATGAAAATCAGCTCAGAGAAACTGCAAAGGCTAGGTTGGAGCTATAGATCGCTGGAGGAGACGCTAATTGATTCCGTGGAGAGCTACAAGGAGTTAGGACTTCTCGATTAGAGATTAAAGTCGAGTTCTTGTGCAACAAATAAGGTCTTGTACTTGTCCAGGTTTGTTGATTTTATGGCTTAGGCGATAAATTGGGTTTTCATGGAAGTCCTCTTTATAATTTAACCCCGATGATTGCTCGTTTTATAGCGTAATTATGTTGGTTGATGAACCATGGCTCCTTTGCTGTTACCTGTAATTTATTTTCTAGGAACTTCTCTGGTTTTTCGACATCCGTTAATCGACATGGAGCTTGGTTTACTTAATTCATTGTATTAATCTTATGGCTCATTGTATGCTAAAAGAAAAGGCTCAAAGACTAAGAGGTGAACTTTCGCAGAGCTGCTACTAGGCACTTGCCCATAACACACTCAAAAATGAGTGTTAATTAACCTCCATCGGCCGGCATTTCAAGGCTCGTCAGCAATATGATCCACCACCATTCTTGTCGCTACCAAGCATTCTTTTCCCAAACGGCCTTGAGCTTAACTCATCCTTCACCCATGTTGAAGACCGCAAGAAATCCCATTCTTATCAAACATACAGAGGAAGTAAATCGATAACAAATTTGCTTAAAATTGATGAAATTTTCCCAACCGTAGAGCTAAATATCTCAAACCATGATTTACATATATAATGGTACATAGATTCTAATTTTAGTCGGGTACAATCCGTCTTAATCTTAAAACGAGTCAAATACATACAAAAAAAAAGTCAACTTCAAAATTCAATTTCTTATTCATTTGATTCCACAAGTAATCTTCTTTTAGATTTCATCACCCAATCTTCTAGTAATCTTCTAGCGGCATATTCAAAATTTGTTAAAGCTTCTAAGACGACTTTATTCGTCTTAACATTAAAGCCAGTAGAGTGTAATCCTCCGTATTTTTTAGGGGAACTTGGCCTAGTACGAGGTCAGTACTCGACCGAGTGAGGTAAAGTAGCTGAACTGGGGTCCGACACTGTTTGGGGTCACTCAACCCGAGTAAAAATGAGACCCGGTCGAGTGTGTGCGACTCGACCGAGTGGGCCTGGGGTCACTCAATTGAGTCGAGCCGGCCTGATGGATTTTTTTTAATTTTAAGTCATGGGTTCAAGGGTAAATATAAATACTTTTAAAGCCTTCATTGTTAGCTGTTACCTCTATGTATAGAAATTCACCCTAAAACCCTATTATCATCTTATTATCTAGGTTACTAGATCTATTAAAAGATTGTTCATCTTTAACCTTCTTTTGGCAAGTTTAATCCATCATTTTTCTATCTTGTAAGATTATAACATTAATTTTTTTATATTCATTTTTATGAGGAGTAAACCTAGAATTTGAGGATTTTTCTTAAATTATTGAATCTTGTAAAATCTAACCTAGAATTTGAGGGTTTTGGATTATATAATTGGGAAATTTATTAAGCATGAATATGATTAGGTGGTCAATATGTTATGTAGTTGATGGGTTTGTGAAGGATCGATTGTGATTGCTTGAGATTAGAAGTTGCTAAACGGTATGAATTTTCTCCACTCAATCCTTGAGATTATGTGATTATGTCTTGGTTGCGACAATGTTCCCTGGTACTATGTAGTTGATAATGACGATTGGATGATTGATATTAATATTATTTTGAGTTTGGCATTGGAATTGTGATTTGGAGACGGGTATGGGTAACCGGGTCCCTCATGGCACCGTTGTACTCGAAGGGGCCACCCATAGCATCTTCTTGTGAGCCCGCCACAAGATGGATATGCGCATTTATGGTCCGGGGAGTGTGGTGGAGCATGTTTTTCGTGTGATTTGAGTACCACATGTTGCCGTGTGATTTGTAGCACACTTTGGTATTGTGCTTTGTGATTTGTAGCATGCACTTATGTCCATTTGCCTTATCGATATTGTGTGATTTGACTTTTGACTTAAGATGTCGAACATTGTCACATTTAAGGTGTCAATCGTGTATTGATTATCCCCATTTGACCATGTAGTTGATTGTTTCTTGTGTGTCAAATCTTTTTAAACCTATTTTCTCCGGTCATGTGGTTAGCAGTTAGACTTTAAAGTATTTGATGATGATGGCATAGGCGTTGGTAGGACTACTTCACCCGTCCGTCAAATAATTTTTTAGTTTTTCTACATGGTAACCCTGTATTTTTTCGGATTCCACATGGTAACCTTACGTTTTCAAACAACACACGTGGTAACCCTATACTCTATTATTACTTATTAGCATGACCCTTAACTTGGTTTTTCCGTTAAGTATCTAACGGAAAGTGACGTGGCTAATTTAGTTATGAGTTTTCTCTACATGGTAACCCTGTGTTTTTAAAAAAATTGCACGATAACCCTTTTTTGTACAAAACACGCCCGCTTAAAGATGTACTCATTTCATTAACTATTTTTCTCGCATTTTCCCTTAATTACACCAAAAATGTCAAATCTCGTCAATTTAATGACTGAAGCACGTTACATCTCCTTCCCTTTGCTCTTAGGGGTTTTTAATTTGGTATTTAGAGGATCTTGTTAAGGCTTTTCCAATATCGAAAGAAGATATTTCACTACTCGTTTATATAAAGGATATCGGAGAAACGTGTTTGATAGCTTTTTTTAGGCTCGCTTTCTATATCTCCTTTTGTCTACAAGGTGAATAGCTTAGTCTCGTCCTTGGAGCTCGTTCGTTCGTTGGATGGGCAAACTTTGACCGAATGAATATGCCTATGACACAAAAAGACAAATGATCTATCGTTCGGGCGTTGGAAACAACCATAATATTGAAATTAATAACATCAAGAAGGTGGAAGTCAAAACAATTCATTAACATGCCCAAGAGTCCAAGTACGAGCGTATCAAAAGTAGATGGGGTAGTCGAGTGAAAATGAGAGAAAAATGATTAATTGAATGATTATTTTTTTAAGCATGTTTGATTTATTCAAAAATAGGGTTATTGTGTAATTTTTTTAAAAATATAGGGTTACTATGTAGAAAAACTCAAAATTAAATATGCCATGTCATTTTCCGTTAGATATTTAACGGGGAAATCAAATTCAGGTTCACGCTTATAAGTATTAATAGAGTAGAGAGTTACCACGTGTACGCTTTGAAAACGTAAGGTTACCATGTGGAATATGGAAAAATACAGGGTTACCACGTAGAATAACCCATAGTTTTTTTAAATTCTTTTTTTTTTGGGATTTTCTATTGTGTACCCTTGTATTTTCTCGAATTCTAACATATACCCTCGCCTTTTTAGAAACTTATGATATACCCCTAAACTCCCATATTAGTTTCTAAGATACCCCAATTATCCAAATTTGAGTTTTTTAATGGTTACCAAATATCACAAAAAATTTCATATTGATGAGTAAATAAGGATTTTATTGATGATTAGAAGTATTTGTGACGAATAATCAACTAAAATCGCCAAAATATAATATCTAGAATTGTACAATTTTAGCATTTAGGGTATTTGTAAAACAAGTTATTGAGTTTAGGGGTATTTTGTGTGATTTTGAAAAACCGAGGGTATATTATAGAATCTGAAAAAAGACAGGGTACATCATAGAAAAACCCTTTTTTTTAAGCCCGCTTAAATAGCGGGCGGACGGATAGGGCCTAGCGTGCCAGCCCGAAGTTGATCAACTCTACCTAGGTGGCTAGGTCTCACCCGTTAGAAAACCCGATAAAAAAAAGGGTATTTAGGGGGTGTTTGGTTGGGGCGAATCAAACGCCCCCTTAGTTGATTGTCTCACCCAAACGTTGGTCACGGAAAGCGCGAGAAATATAACCTTCTGTTCTCTTTTCACAACACCGGTGATCTTTCCACAGTAGCACTATGTCTGACCAACTGCAACACCCTCCTTTATCACACGTGCCTCCCTCCACCCCCATCACCGCTGCCACTGCCGCAACAACCGCTGCAGCCACCGCAACAACCGCTGCAACCACCGCAACAACCGCTGCAACCACCGCAACAACCGCTGCAGCCACCGCAACAACCGCTGAAGCCACCGCAACTACTGACGCTCCACCATCAACTCCGTTATCCGATTCCAAAAAATCCGCACCCGAACCCGACACCGTCGCCGTTCCAACCTACTCAAGTACTTTCTCTCTCCTCTCCTCTCTAATTTCTCCTTTTCTCTCTCCAATTAATTAACCGTAACATTCAAAACGACAGGTTGGTTCACATGGAACGGCATACACGAGGTAGAGTACAAGAACATGACGGAGTTTTTCGACTCTAAATCTCCGTCGAAAAACCCTACGATTTACAAATACTATCGTAACGCCATTGTTAAGAAGTTTCGATTAAATTCGTCTCGGAAATTGACGTTTACGGAGGTCCGACGTATAATTGTCGGCGATGTCGGATCAATTCGCCGAGTTTTTGATTTTCTTGAGGCGTGGGGACTTGTTAATTACTCGCCGCCTCCGGCCTCGAGTAAACAACATCATAAGTCTGAGGATAAGGAAGGAAAGTCGATTTCCGCTGCAAATGCCGCTGCCAACGCTGCTGTTGGTGGCGACGGAGGTGTGATGGAAGCGAATGTGAATTCGAATCAGAAGGCAAGGAAGTGGTGTAGTGGTTGTATGGCTGTTTGCACTATTGCTTGTTTTGTTTGTGATAAAGTAATTCTCTTTTATTTTTGTTTATTTGATTGTTGTTTATGTTGCTTTGTTTCGGTTATTGTTTTCGTGTTATGTTTTGATTGAGGTTTGCTTATGTGAAATATCGGTAGGAGTAATTGGTAGGAAAGTCATGTTTGGAGGAAGCGAATTGATGTTTTCGTGTTATGTTTTGATTGAGGTTTGCTTATGTGAAATATCGGTATGATTAGTTTTTAGGAAATTTAAGTTTGGAGGAAGCGGATTGATGTGTTAGTAGAAATTGTGTGATGCTATAAATTTACGATTTTACAGTGTAAGGTTTCGAAGTGAGGAGGTTATCATAGTATTGACTCATGTAGGTTATTGCAATTTACGGAGTATCATTGTAAGGATTGAGCGAGTACCAGAAATTTACGATTTTACAGTGTAAGGTTTCAAGGTGAGGAGGTTATCATAGTATTGACTCATATAGGTTATTGCAACTTACGGAGTATCATAGTAAGGATTGTGCTTGTACCAGAAATTTATGATTTTATTCGATTGTGTGATACTATATCTGTATGTGTAATTGCTATGAATGTGAGGAAGCAAATTGAACTGTTAGTAAGGATTGTGTGAGTACTAGAAATTTACAATTTTATGTGGTCAGGTCTCGGCTTTGAGGAGGTTATCAACTTATCATTGTATTGAGTATTGACTCATATAGGTATACATCGAAGTTAAGCGAGATCAATTGCTATAGGAATCTGTCATCTGTTGTTTTACATCTGACCACTGAACAGATGATAGTAGGAATTGACTGTTGTGGTAGTTTTTCTTTTTGTCTTGTCTTGTTGATTTTATTAATGCTGCGAAGATGGAAACTTGGTTAAGTTATGAATACGTTTCGCCTGACATGTGAGCAGACAAAGGCGAGTCATATCTCTGTGAAATGACGTTTTAGATGGCGATTTAATTATAACTGGAGTGAGTGAGTTGATGGTTTTGGACATGATGCGAATTGAGTTGGTCTAACTTGTGAACGTTGTGCTTTGATGCAATATCTTTCGTGAAACTTGTATCATGGGAGAATGTTCCTAATTTCTTCTGGCCTATTCATTGATATCTTACTTGGTCTTCATTTTCCATCTATTATTGTCTGTGTCTGTTCCTTGTGTGTTATGGTAACTTCTAACAGTTATAACGTACTAGTAATTCCTTAGAGGTTAGGCAGCGGTGAGAAGTTACTCATCTGATAGAGACTCTATACTCTTTAGGGCCATCTTTTATGTTCCAAAAATATGTGACGACTAGCGCAGTGGATTTCTAACTTTTCCAGTAGTAATTCTTTTTTGATTAGGCAGTCTTTATAATTTCTTAATCTGGGATGCTTTAGCATTTCCTTAGAACACATAGTGGAGGATCTCGGGGAAACTGACCAAGGGAATACGAGGGTCACTTTTATATTTGTTTGTTCTCTATATGGTATGACAAATCTTCCGAATGCCACCAGTGTAGAAGTTTCTTATACAAGAAGTTCGAAGGGGTCATGTTTCCTTCTTCAGAATTCATTTTTGATATATAATTGTGTTCTTTGAGATAACAGTGCAGTGGCCTGATTGCCATTTATGTTTCCCTGAGCTAGTCCTTTCTTAAAGTGCGAATGAATGCACTAAATGTAGATAATATAGCTGATAAGGCCAGTCTCTATTTCGATCCCTGTTTATAGCTGAGAGATTTCGACATTTCTGCATAGTTAGGTACTTTTTGAGTTTTTTTTGTGCATGACTGCATGCTGCACTCTTTAATTCAAAGTACATTACATTGTCTGGCTTCAATTCCATGTTCCTCTTTTTTTGTGCAGTATGACCTTGTGCTCTGTGCACGATGCTACGTTCGTGGGAATTATAAGGTTGGTGTCAGTTCTACAGAATTTAGGCGGGTTGAGATTAGTGAACCAGCAAAGTCAGAATGGACTGACAAGGAAACTTTGCAACTTCTGGAAGCTATAATGCATTATGGTGATGACTGGAAACGTGTGGCTGAACATGTTGCTGGTCGAAGCGAAAAAGATTGCGTTGCTCGTTTTATTAAGCTTCCTTTTGGGGAGCAGTTTGTGGAACCTGCATACCTTAATCCGGAAGACAGCTTAGCTTGTCAGATTAAGGGCCATACGGATACCGAATGTGGAGCTGAGCCCGATGCCAAGAAAATGCGTCTCACACCTCTCGCTGATGCAAGCAATCCAATAATGGCCCAGGTATCTTATTCTTATTGTGGATAGGTTATAAATTGAATATCTTCGAAGATTTTTCTTCGGGAGCTAAACCTTTGATTAATTTAACCTTATTATCTTCATTAATTTTAAAACCAGGAGAAATTTAACTGTGTTGCATTTATCAGGCGGCCTTTTTGTCGGCTCTGGCTGGAGTTGAGGTCTCAGAAGCTGCCGCTCAAGCAGCGGTAGCAACTCTATATGACATGGGTCATCTTACAAGTAGAGTTAGCGGTCAGTCGCAGGCCCTTCCTATTACGGAGCAAGGTATTTTCTACCCCTCGTTCTTTTTATCAACAGAGAAATGTAGTACTCTCACTTGCTTGCTGTCAGGTCAGGGTGATGCTTTTCTAATCACATGTAATTGTGAGCTCACCGTTTTCTCCTCTGTCTGTTGCTTTTGTTTTACAAGTAATTTTTAAACCACCAATTTAGTAGGCTATGAATCCTGTGTGGACAGTCAATAAACCCTTGATTAAAGATACAAACATGTCTGACAATATTCTTAAGGCGCAGCACTAATCATTGTTGGAAAGGTGGGACAATTAAAACATTTTTTTCGTATCTTTGAGTGAAAACCATTAAACCTTAATGGTTTTGCAGTTAAAGTGCACGAGTTTTCCATGTCAAACTTTATTTATGTTAGGGAATGATCAAACTAGCTTCGCGTAGTTTTTGAAGAGCATTGTCATCGAAATATATAAGTCCAAATGGTTACCATGTGATATGGTTAAAGTTGTGAAGTAGCAGCGACGTGTTACTAAAATAATCAGGATTTCTTATCACGTGGTTAATACCATTGAACTCCATTTGGACAAGATTTTGATGGGGATTTTACGTACCTATAAGTTGAACGACACTCTGTAAACTAGAGAGACAGGGAATATACAAAACTCAAGAAAGGATGAGAAAGTTCATAAATCTTTATCACTTGCTTCTCACATCCGTGAAAGCTATGGCCTTCAATTGGAGAAGCCTCGGGCTGCAAATTCAGCTGCATTTGAAATTGTCTGGTTGTGACCTGTTACAAATCTTAGTATTTGCTGAACCATATGAAGGAAAAAGTGTCCCCATGATACTTGGCTGCACAAGGTCTCTATCTATATATGTGCTGAAGGATTGTTTAAATAGCATGTTTGATCTCATGAAATCCTATGGTCCATGGAAACTGGTGCAGGTAACTCCTCATATCATTCGTCGGAAGAAGCTCATATAGTTGCAGAGCGACAGCTGAAGCAGGAGGAGGATGAGTTTTTGAAGTCAATATCAACCATTACCGATGTAAAGGTTGGTGGCTGTAATTTATTGCATAAGCTGATTTCCACTGTTATATAGTCTGAGGTTTGATCTGTCAATCGTTGAATCGAGTCGTTTGTGCTCAAACAATGTTTGTTCATGAACTAAGTTGCCAAAATCCTGTTATACACGATATTAGCAGCGTTCAACAAACTAAACCTGTTCCATGAATCTAATACTACACCCTAACATGCAACACGGGCAATTTCAAGATAACGTCATATTAATTGCTAGTGGCTTTTCATTGTTAGATGAAAGGGATCATAGATAAGATTGGCCGATTGGAAGAAATGGATTGCCAATTAGAAAGGGAATGGAAGGAATGGCACCAGATGAAGCATCAGCTCTTCCTAGATAAGCTCTCGCTTCTGTTTCATAAAGCAGCTGTCCCGAAAGCTCCAGAAATTGCTACAGAGGAAAATGTCAGAAAAGAATTGACAACTTCTAGTTAGTTCCACAGTAATATTAGATCTTGTACGAGACCATCTCTCGGAGACCAGTACTGTAAACATTTGATCTCCCCCGTTTTGTACTATATGCATAGTTAAATATTGTTCCATTGTTAGACGGTCTCTTATCACATGTACTAACATAATTGTCCGGCAACTTACATTATGAAGCTCTCATTTACGGAGTACATAAGCTTTCTTCTTCTGAGGTCTATTTTTGTTTGATCAGTACTCTGTCTAACACCCTGATGTTTGAAATGAATTGTTGTAATAGTTGTGATCTTGGAGGATTTGCTTTAGCTCCGCAGAAGTAGTGAGACTTTTAATCGTCAAGAACCACCACTCTCAATGGAGGTTTTATGTTTGTTATGAATTGAACATAGAACCGCCATTGGAAATGACAGGTTATATAGGGAGGACTGGCCACTCCCAATTGTTTTTTTATCATTTTAGCACGGAAAAAAGGAATATACATATGTGAAACAACCTCAACATAATATATAACTGAGCTTATGTAATTTCCTGAGCTTTTTAAAGTTTATAACCTTAAATTTAACGAAATATATATGTAATGTATAACATGTGAATTGAGCAGTGAGCACTGAGCACCCTAGGTTTCTTACGTGAAATGTAATATATAGGTTACCTGAAATGAAATGCTACCTAATGTACCATTTGAGATTCTTTATTTTCATGTTTTACTCATTCAATGTATAATATCAAATTATTATCATATCCGTTTATGTCATTTTACAAAAAAACCAGCTAACTTCTGAGCTAGTTTGCTAAACATTATTTTATACGGAGTATAATCAATTTATCAAATACCTTATTAACTCCACTTTTCAGCTACCTTATTAGTTTATCTTCTCATGTTAACTTTTCAGTTAATTTTTTTAATTTGCAGTCATATTTTCAATTTTTAACTATGTTCTTAACCGTTTAACCAAATAGAGCCTTATTAAATTATTTTGAAAGGTGGATAGAATTTGAAATTACATTTTTAAATATTTCCACATTAAAAGAAATACACTCCTCGTTCATTATCTACCCAAAAAATTAAAACAAATAACTTTAGAACATTTCACCAATAATCAAATCAAGAAACAAAATTATATCAGGCAACTTGTAATATAATTTTACCAAAAATGCCATATTTTCTTATGGGGGCTGGTTAACATCGACGACGTTTTAGGAAATATCGACGACGTTTTCATTACAAAAGACGATAATGCCCTTATGCATTAAACTCTCTATCTCTCTTCTCTCTCATCTCTAATTCTCCCAAAATCAAATACAATTAATTCAACTAAAAAAATTAAAAAATTACAACAACAACAATTTTACTAAATCGAACAACAACAATCTCACTAAATCGATTATCATGACGGACGAACAATCTTCAATATGTTTACAAATTAATCAAAATTTATATTTATCATTTTTTTTGCCCGGAATCCGTTAATTGTACGTTTAAACTTAATTAAGTTAAATGATTTACGTTATTTCTTAATTAGTTAAAATTCAAATGCGGATTTTTTTTTAAAAAAAATGGAAAACATACCATGGTCAGACGAAGAACTGGATGTCATGGACCATGGTCAGACATCCATTTCCAACGTCTGACCATGGTTGGACGTTGGAAATGGACGTCCAGCCATGGCCAGACCTCCATTTCCAACGTCCAACCATGGTCAGACGTTGGAAATGGACGTCCAGCCATGACCAGACCTCCATTTCCAACGTCCAACCATGGTCAGACGTTGGAAATGGATGTCTGGCCATGGCTGGACGTCCATTTCTAGGGTCTGGTCATGGTTATGAAACCCAATTTACTATTCAAAATCCACTAAAACACTAACCCCCTCCCCACCACCGCCACCACCGGACCTAAAACATATTATCATCGAACAAATTAATTTAATCAACTTAATTAACAAATTATAAAAATATTTCAAAGAAACCATGAACGGACTTTTAATCAAAAAATTCAAACCATGGGCGAGTTTTTTTCTGTGGAAATCCAACCATGGTGGGATGAAAAAACTGGAAATCCCACCATGGTTGGACAACCATTTCACACGTCCAACCATGGTTGGACAACCATTTCACACGTCCAACCATGGTTAGACGTGTGAAATGGTTGTCCAACCATGGTGGATTTCCAAATTTTTTCATCCCACCATGGTTGGACAACCATTTCACTTGTCCCACCATGGTGAGATTTGGGGGGGAAAAAAATCCCCCATGGTTGGACGTGTGAAATGGTTGTCCAACCATGGGGGAAATTTTTTTTCCTCCAAATCTCACCATGGTGGGATGAAGAACTCGGAAAAAAAAAATCGATTATTTGTTT
This sequence comes from Heliosperma pusillum, assembly GCA_022085475.1. Taxonomy (NCBI): domain Eukaryota; kingdom Viridiplantae; phylum Streptophyta; class Magnoliopsida; order Caryophyllales; family Caryophyllaceae; genus Heliosperma; species Heliosperma pusillum. The sequence goes on from JAIUZE010049773.1 coordinate 16,337, forward strand.
CTTTATACAAATTATTAACACAAATCTAACAACAAACAACAACATCACATAAATATAAGATTTTACAACAAATCTAACAAGAAAACAAACAAAAAACTTTGAGAGAATTAAAAAACTAAGAACAAACTAATTACAAGTTTACAAATTAAACCAAGAACAATCTAATAACTAAAAGTTTACAAATTAAACCAAGAACAATCTAATAACTAAAAGTTTACAAATTAAACCAAAAACTAACAACAAATTAAAACAAAAACTAAAAGTTTACAAATTAAAACAAAAAACTAACAACAAATGAAACTAGATCTAGAAAATTAAAAAAAAAAAAGTAAGAACACTAAACGGCAGCACGGCGGCAAGCCTGGCTGGCAGCACGGCTGCACGGCGGGTGCGGGGGCAGGGGTAGGTCTGGTGGTGGCGGTGGTGGCGGAGGTGGGGAGGGGGTTAGTGTTTTAGTGGATTTTGAATAGTAAACTTTGGGAGAAAAAAAGTTTAGAGAGAGAAAGGCTAAGGGCATGAGACGTCTTTTTTATGAAAAACGTCGTCGATGTTTTCTAAAACGTCGTCGATGTTTTACAATCCAGTTTCTTATCACTCCTTTACCTAACCAATAAAGTTGAAAAGATATGCATCATAGTGCGTTAAAACAATTTGATTACTTAATTAATTAATGCTTAATCTTCTTAATTATTATGTTTTCTTCGTAATCCACACGTCATTGAGCCTATCAAAGTATCAATAATATTTAATAGACGATTAATAAATAATAAAAATCCCAAATCAATTACACTAATTATTCACCTAATTTTTTTTTTTAATTTTTTTTTTTAAATCTTCACCAAACCCTCACTCACTTCTGCATTCACCCAAATATTTTTCTTTTTTCCTTTTCTTCATTTTACTAAATTTTTATTTTTCTCTATCTTCGTATTTTTAGGTCAGTATTTCTTATTTTCCTCAATTTTCTTATTTTTTCTAATTTATGTGCAAAAAAAAAAAAAATCAATTTTAATTTATATTTTCATTTTTATGTTAATTAATTTTAATTGTTTTAGAAATTTAATTTCTAAAAAGTTGGAAAAAATTTAGCTCCAATTTACGGTAATCTGCTTTATCTAGCTACTAATTAGAGTAGAATAATAGTTTTTAATTAGAATTAAAATATGCAAATTACAATTTTTACTTGAGCTAGGGTTTATCTAATTATTGTTTTTTTTTTTTACAAATTCCCCAATTTTCTTGAAATTAAGATCTTAATTCATTCTAGATTTATTATCATCAACAAAAATTACGAAAAAAAGAATTAATTTAACTATATTCAACTGATAGTCAACTAACTACTGACTTAGTCACTGAAAAATGATAAATTCTAATTATTTTTTTTTAATTTTTTTCATTTTGCAGGAAATTCGAAGAAATCAAAGAGAGAGAAAACCGGAGTAAATGTCGGCGCCGGAGACAGGAACCGGACAATCCACGGTGACGGCGGCGGTGGTTCAGCCGGTAATCCATCCAATGCAGTTATCTTTCGGTGTTTACGGAAACTCCGATTACGGTCCAAATACCGGTATTCTCAGTCCGACCGGTAACGGAAACGGAGCTGCCGTCGGCGGCGGCGGTAATGGTGGAGGTGGTGGAGGAGGCGGCGATCAGGTGAGGAAGAAGAGAGGGAGGCCGAGGAAGTATGCGGCGGATGGATCCATGGCGGCGCCACCACCAATCAATGCTGTGCCTGTACCTGTATCTGTGCCTGCAGCTGCAACACAGCAGTCGTTGGCGGAAAATTATCGACAGCAGCCGCAGATTAATCATCATCATCAGCAGAATAATCAACAGCAGCCGGTACTGCAGTATCAGTCGCAGCCACAGCCGCAAAATAATCAGCAGCAGCAAAACAACCAGCAGCAGCCACTACCGCAACAGCAAAGTCAGCTGCAGGGAGGAGGAGCATTGGATTCAGCGGGGAAAAGGAGGGGAAGACCGCTTGGTTCTGTTAATAAGAAGCAACAGCAGCAGCAGCATCAGGTGCATCAACAGCAGGAGCAGCTGTGTGATTCTATTGGTATAATATAATTTTCTTTTCGAATTTTATGGTGGTTTTTTTTATGTTTATGTTCAAGTATATTTATGAGTAACAGTTCTAGAAATCGTTTTATAAAAGTGAATTGATGTTGTCGTGTTTAGTTTGGTTTTCGATTTATTCTTTAGGATCTGAATTTAAGTATCGTTATCTGCATGAATAAGCATATGAATATTGGAATAGCATGTAGTTATCGGTATGTGGAGTCCGTAGTGGCAAATAAGATGAGGTGTTACTTCTGCTGTCTAATATAGTTGTGTGTGTGGGGGAGGTAGAATATTTATAAGGGGGCCTGAAGGTTCGCATAATGTTGGATTGTTGGTTCTGCAACTTGGGTTCTGTTGGATACTGAATATAAGAATCTACTGTTACTCTGGGGAAAATTACTGTTTTGCCCCTGATATGAATTGATATCTTACTTGGGTTCTTTAGGCCACTGACCTTCTTCACTTCTTTATTTGTTTTGTGCTTTCCCTAGTGGCATAGTACATGATATATGATTGCCTTTTACATATGATGCTTTTCCCTGTAAAAGTTCGTCGACCCCATATTATTTTTCCTTAAAAGGGAGTTTTTGTAGTTTGTTGATATATAAGTGTATTAAACACAGTCTGAGGGTGAAGAGTGGAAATAGGTAAGGCTATTATTACAAGGGAAATTTGCATTTAGACCCGTCGGTTGCTAAATTGGCCTCCACTTTCTTTACGACTGACTGTTTTTTATATAATACTTAAAAATCAAAGCAATTAGACGAGGATAATAAAGTTAAAATGTTCAAAGATCATCTTACTCACCTTAAATTGCTTGCAATGGTTATGTGTATCTTGTAAACCTGGAGTTGCATAGGAGTATCTTTGCAAAATGTTAGGTTATCATCGAACATGAAAAGATTGTAAAATCTGGATTCTTGTATGTCCAATGTAGATGTCTCATATCTGCAGCCCTTCCCCTCGAATAGCCGTAAATGTTATTCATACGTAACGTCGTAACTTCAACTTTTACTCATATGGTCTGTGATTCTGTGAAACACTTTACATAACTGTAACATTACATTTCTGATTTTGTACTTCATTTGCAGGATCACCAGGGATTGGTTTCACTCCACATGTCATCACCGTGAATACCGGCGAGGTCTTTACACAGCTCTCTTCTTGGTTCTTTTAATTAAAAAGGAAAGAGAGCAGTTATTTGCCTTTTTGCTAAGTTTGCTTTGCAATAATTGGAATGCATGCTAAATTGCTAATTATATAGGAGTATGTAGTAGTGCATTCATAGTGATTTAAAAAAAAAACAAATCGTCTGCAAGTGATGTTAGGATTTTGGATGTGTGCATCTGGGTTTCCAAGAAACTGCTAATGTGAGGGTCCCTGTCAAGAGGTTATAGATTTATTTAGCATTTCGTTGCGCTCCATTTTTGTGTTTGTGCATGAATATGGACTCTTGGAGAACATATGCTTAACTCTAAATATATTTGGTACTTTGGTAGTTATTTGAGTTATTTTACACAAACATAGGAGAACAAAATATCTCTGATGCGTCTTTCATTTTCTTTCATTCTTGGTCTTGTTTGGATTGAGAGTTATTGTTAATGGGATAATACAAGGAAAATGGGAAGAAGAGAAAAGTGCTAGCGGTGAAGGGAGGAATAAGGGGAGTCATGAGACTAACCCATCGTATTGTGGTGATGTATTACCATAGCGGGATTTGGGTAACTATTTAACTATTATCCTCTTCCTCATTTTATTCTCCAATCGCCGTCAATACTACCTCCAATCCATTGCACTTTTAACAAATACCCTACGTCCAAGGAAGCCCATGCTATTAAAAATTCCTTTCACTAATATAATTAGTTTGTCGAGGTTGGTACTTTATTCCAAAACTCCACTCAGGCAACTTGTTGCGTGTTTGACATGATATTCCGACAAGACACGTCATCTTATAGACCAAAAACACGGAATTTTTCACAACACAGTATGTTTCTGACACCTAGCACTGTTTTGTGTCTGAGACGTGCATCCGAGTCGCAGTAACAAACTCTTTGATATTTTGCCTTCTTGTTGCATGTTACTTTTTCAGTAGTAAGTATTGTACATCTTGAATATGTTGGCATCCTTCTATTTCATCACATCCTTTTATTTGTTGGTGAAATACAGCAGCTATGTGGGCGTAGGCATGTTAATTGGGATTTTATAGAAATATACTTAAGGTTGGCTTAAGTGATCTGTGCTGATTACTAATTTGGGAACGAACAATCCACTAAGATCCAAACCCTAATTGACCAGATAAAAAAACTTGCCCCGAAAACAACTTGATTGAGAAAGATTAAAAGGATTTATTTGAAAAGCTACGTTTATCTACTTAGAAAATATGAAACTCTAGCTTCATTATTGTTCTTACGGGCACTGATTAAAAGCTGCCTTTTGCTTTTTCTTCAGGACGTGTCATCTAAAATCATGTCATTTTCTCAACATGGTCCAAGGGCTATCTGTATTCTTTCTGCAAATGGTACAATATCAAGCGTGACTCTTCGTCAGTCAGCTACTTCAGGTGGCTCTGTGACATATGAGGTTTGTGGCAGATTTTATGCATTAGTTGCGTAATTTGGGTTCCATATCTGGAAGGATATGCTTGCTAAGTAGCTGGATACCTGCAAAAATCTACATAAATGATATTATAATTAGTATAGAACTTCAGACTGCTATGGGAATTTTTACTTGTGGAGAGAGTAGCTGCGTATTGACGATCTCTACTCTTTCAAAACTTGATGTGGTCTATGTATATACCATTGACATCTGTTAATCCGTTTCTAAGGTCCAAGAGCTCTTCAGTAGTAGATGAAGTTGTTGTCATACATTCATAGCACTGCTCATGATTGCTTGTTCATGCTACTTGTGAGATCCGTGTTTGGAAGAGGGAGTAATGTAGCGTCAATTGTTATTGAAGAAGTATAAAGCTACGCACATTTATTAGCTGGATGGGTTAACAGTTGATACTTGTTTGGGGAGCATTTTTTTACTACCAGTGGAGTACTGAGCCTGGACGCGGTTCTGTCCTCCTGGAAGGATTCTGACGAGTAAATTATCATTGAGCCTGAACAGAGTTGTTTGCTACATTTAATTAACTTAAAAAAATACTGTTGAAAGTGAGGATATTAATGATGGAATAATTTATCTTCTGCCTATTTTGTTCACATTGGGTGACTACAGAAATGGCATGGTTTGTGAAAGGATGTACGGAGTATACAACAACAATAGTCCCCCATTACCTCTAAAACCGCAACCTATGATGGGTGTGGGGGTTGGATGCATAGTGTTCATTATAGAAGTTGCTTCTGTATGACCATAATGAAAATTGTGTCGAAAACTGTGTCAATAGATTATGACGTCAGTATATAAGGACTGCATACAGCTTAACGAGCCGTTTTACTTTATTCTACCATTTTCCAAGGAGAGATAAGTCTCGCTTGGAAGATTTTCATTTAGAATGTAGAAGTGATAAATTAAGATAGTTTATTAAGAGCTGAGCTTTTATTTTCTGTTTTGGTGGTCCTTGCCCCGAGAGGTTTCAAACAGGATTTGGAAAACTAATCTAGATCTTGAATCTACTGTTTTAAGAAAAGTCAAAAATATTACGCGGTTGTCAGAAAGCTCACTATTGTATTACTGAGCAGAAGTTTGCAGGCAAAGTGCAGGTTACATAGTTTTAGCTTAACTGAAAATCAATTGGTTCCTTTGTTGTAGCTGAAGATCGCACAAAAGCACTATGAAGTATGAATGAGTGAGATGACGGGAAGTTGCGAATTAGTTTCTGTGGCTAGTCAGTTGCTAGAGTTAAGTGGTAGTGATAGGGAACCAATGCTACATCGATATGGTGTATCGTCATCAAGTGATTAACATTGCTATGAAACAGAAACTTATTGTTGCTGTGACATTCTCCTTTTTGCATTCTTTCTTTTCATTATTTAATTTTTTAATTTTCCGCAGTGCCTTGCTTTGTATGTAGTTTCTGAAATTAGTTACTCATTTTTCATAGACGTGGAGACATCAAAATGAACTTCTCTCTTGTCATATGTGTGTATTTTTGTTTAGTTAAGTCATCCGCTATACTTTATTACTGAGTACTGGAATTCGCCTGGCTGCACTTCGTCATGGTTCTCCTCTTAATTAATTGCAGGGTCGATTCGAAATCCTATCACTCTCAGGTTCTTTCATGATTTCTGAAAACGTTGGTGGACGTAGCAGAACCGGTGGTTTAAGTGTTTCCTTGGCTGGGCCTGATGGCCGTGTCATAGGAGGTGGAGTGGCTGGTCTGTTAACTGCTGCATCACCTGTACAGGTTTGAGCTCTGTTCAGCTGCGTATTTATATGCAACTGTAAATCTTTAATGGTATTTTTTGCTTCAGAATCTTTGAATTCGGAAGATGGTAGTTCACTGATACTCATGACCTAGGTAAGTTTTTTGGGAGGGCGTGCGAATTTAGCAAACCTGTACCCTAGCAAGTTTAGCCTCTTCTATAACGGATTTTGAACCCAGTTCATGGATACAACATTTAATAACTTCCCAACTTAGCTGTATCTGAAAAATCCGTTACTTCGTATTTGTTTTGCTGGTATTTTATCATGTCTTAATTGGAGGCGCCTATTACTTTGAGAGCTGTGATGTTTCCGAGCTTCAAACCTTGTTCCTTATCAATGGCAGGTAGTGGTCGGCAGTTTTATAGCAGATGGAAAGAAAGAAGTCAAGAATCCGAGCCCAACGGAACCTTTGATTACACCATCAAGGCTTCATTCAATGACTGGACCAGCGGGACCCGGCAGTCCTCTATCTCGTGGGACATTGAGTGAATCTTCAGGTGGGTCCGGGAGTCCACCCAATCAAAGCGCTCCACCAGGCATATCAAACCTTCCATGGAAGTAAATTGATTTCTTACTAATTGTACCCTACTCGGCCCAGCTACCCCGGGGTGATACGAGACTAGTGTATAAATGCCTCTGTAGATTTAAGGATCCGTTAATTATGATGATTAGTCAGTAGTTTTAGGTTGAAGCTAGCTCTTATGGTCCATCGGAGGAATTAGATTAGGAAGGATTATCGTTGTCATTGTTAATTTCTGTTGGCTGGTGTTAAACATCACAGAGACCGGTGTTGCATCTTGTAAGTTCGACCACAGGGATGCCACAGTAGTTGTTGGACCGTGCTTTGATCAGGCTTTTGTATGCAAATATTATACCGACGAGAGTTTATATTATATGAAGATATAAATTTGAGCTTGTAATGTTGGAGTCGGTAAAGATAACTCCGAAAATCAATTAAGGATTACTCTCGAAAATCTAATGAAGCTGGCGAATAACTGAATACAGCTTTAGACTTTACTGGCAATTTTCGGAGAAAATTTAACAAAACAAATTATCATAGGACGAATTTATTAGTAATGTTGTCGTTGGGTGCGACTCTATGACCCCTTCTGACCCCTCTGAGATATGGGCATGAGGGATTTCACTTCAAAGCCTATTCTCTGGACATGTTTTCCTTGTATGTTAAAAGCTCCTTTGGATGCAAAAGTAAGAAGATCAATACTTAACCTTTTCTTTCTTAATAAGTCTCCCTTAAGATGGGTGGTTTCCGTCTTAAGGTTTTTGTGACAAGAAAATATCACTAATTTACAGTCAAATGTGACTATTTTTTTTATAAAAAGTTTAACCGAACAACAAATTTTAACTGTAATACTAACTACAACATTTTGTCGTTAACTTATCACATTTAATGATAAAAATGACAACATTTAGCCCGTCTTAAACCTTAAGACGAAATGACCCGTTTGAAATGAGTATTTGTGTTTCTTTTTAGGTTTACTATCAATTATTTGTAATGCTCCATTTTGCTTCCTCATCAACTATCCACTTATCCTTATCTATTAGTAATAAGTAACAACCTTAGTATTTTTTTTGGTAACGAGGGAACCCGCAACCGCCATTTTTGGTGCGCTCTGGGTAAACCCTTAAGTATACGCAATAGCCTAACAACCTTAGTATAACAAACCGATTGTTCTTAATGTTTCAACATGACCTTTGTATAACTTCCAAGTTGACAAAAGTGGAATGATATTCAAATTGAAAAGTTCAAAACTTATGTGTGGCGAGACATTATATCCTTTTTTTTTCATTAAAATAAATGGACATAGTGAGATAGAGAATAAAAACATGTAGCGTATTCTAGGTTGACGTTTTCTTGGATAGGATAGATCAGGGGCGGACGGAAGGAATTTTCTCTATGGGGGCACAATTGTTTTTCGAGTTACAATAAAGAAGTTACCCTTTACCACATGAACGTTTTTTTAGCTCGATTTAATCTTATTCTATGGATTTTAAAGGCCTAATTTCGCTAAAACAATGGAATATTTTGAAAATATAGGCGCAATAATCTTTGAAAATTTCATAATTCCAATATTGTGAATTTTGCGGTCCGTTTTCAAACCCATATACATGCAATATATGCTAGTTAAACTTTTGAAAAATAAATGTAACTATGGTAATCAAACCAACAATCTTATAGTTAAATTATTGTACAAATTCGAATAAACATTAACAACACACTCATATTGTGAAAAAATTCAGAAAGTAAGAAATAAGTAAAAAAAAATGTCGTAAAAATTACCATATGATGAACAGTTAATTTTGGTTTATTAGCATTTTTAGGAATCCATTTTTAAAATAATGCTAAAAAAATAAGTATTTGTCGTTTTGGGTCGATTTCAAAAGTATTTATCAAAATGGTGTCCACGTAGGCTCGGGTTTTCAAAACCTGAAATACGGAACAAACACGCCATTGGGAATGGCGTGTCTTTAATTTTTTTTTTTTTTTTTCCAAAAAAAAAAAAATTGGTACTGTTCACAGACACGCCAATGGGAATGGCGTGTCTCTTTCAGAAAACCCGCCATTCTCAATGGCGTGTTTGCTTTAATTCATTTTTGTAAGTTTGCCTTTTTCTACTCACTAGAAACACGCCATTGCCAATGGCGTGTTTCCTCCATATTTTTTATTCGCGAAATCCAAGCCTACGTGGACACCATTTTGATAAATAGTTTTAAACCCGATCCAAAACAACAAATACTTATTTTTTGAGCATTATTTTAAAAATGGATTCCATTTTTAGGTCTTCAAATATACAAATATAAGAGTTGGCAAAGTAGTCACATGCTAAAGTTGTGTACAAATGGTACCAACATCATAAAAATATTAAATTTTAAACAACCCGAAAAATGAGTGTAGCAAGGCTTGAACACAGGTTGTTACAGAGGCTGAACACTACATACACTTACCAACTTAGCCACATTGACTTAATGTTATTAATGCCATTGTTTACTACTTTACACAAGTTTCCAGAAATCCATGATGGGCACGTGCCCCCCTTGGCCCCCCTTAAATCCGCCCCTGGGATAGATCACTTGCACATTTATTTATTGGACATATAATCATATATGTGTGATATTGAAAGAAACAATTAAATATCACGTTGACATTGGAATAAACAAGCTTAACCTCGATTATTCTCCACGTATACCAGGTAAGACATCTAAGCTTGCTCTTCGGAAAATTTAAAGCCGAGGCCATTGAGAAATTCACCTAAGTTTTATCCACTATAAAACAACCTTAAAAGTACAAAATATTGTTGTCTTCGTACGTTTAGACCTTAGTCTTTTAATTTATTTATTTGTAAACTAAACTAGCTAGATTATAACATTAAAATAAACTGAGCCAAAGTAACTGAATACAACATAAATTCAATACTTTGTATAATTTTTTGACCTTTTGTCTCATCTCTCTCAAACGTAGAAGATTTACATGTGATATTTATTACCAGCAGAATTCTTCTACAAATTATTCAGAAATCTTTATCAAATAACGACCTACATAAACTAACCGATTGAAAGTGAGATAATTATATTAAATTGTCTAGTGACTTTTTATATAAAAACTAAGGAGGATACATTTCAAATTTCAACTTTGATAAGATTTAAGACTAATAAAACAACACAAATTCTCCAAAAAAATGAAGAGAAAAACTTTATCTCCAACAATAGTATACATTATTGTTGCTTTAATGCTCAAGTTAGCATGGTGTCAAAGCAATGTAACAACAAATGGAACAATGTTAAGAATAGCAGTACCTGTAAGAAATTTCAGTGATTTTGTAGCAATTAAAAGTAATAGAAATGGGGAGTTCAACATTAGTGGATTTGCAATAGATGTGTTCGAGGCAGCCATGGATATTGTGCTTCCTTATCATACTTATAAGTATATTCCTTTTTTCAATAAGTCAGATGAAAGTGGCACCATGAATGGCTCATTTGATGATATGCTTACGGCCGTCTCCAAAAAGGTATGCACGCACACAGTTCCTCCGTCTCAATTATTTATTTGCATTTAATTATTATATATATTATAAGTTATAACTAGTAAAAAAAGTAATAAAATGATCAAATCGTATGAAGTAATATATTTGTTCTATGCATCTTTTTCCTTCAATTCCCTTAATTTTCACGAGAATCACAATTACAAAGCCATTTACCTTAAGTGGGTTTCCGACAAAAAAAAGGTCAACCTTTTGATAGTTGACCTATAATTTACTTCAAAATTACTAAAGGGTGCAGGGGTGTTCACTGGTCCAAAACCGGTGCAGACCGAACGGGTTGAACCCGCGGACCAGATACCCACTTTTTCTAAGACCGGATACCGGACCGGTTAAGAAGGGACCCGGACCGGAACCCTTAAGGTCCGATTTTTTCCGGGTTTGGACCGGACCGGTTATACATTAAAAGGGAAAATTGATTTTTTTTTAAGTGCGGACCGAATCGGAGACCGGTCACCATATTTTTTGGGACCCGAAAACCGGATCAGTATGTATCCGGTCTGGACCGGACCACTTTTTGAACACCCAAAAGGGGTATGTTCACTTAATGATCTTAAGTTTGTGTTTAGTTATGATTAGACATGGCAAAAGCAACCCGACCCGAATGACCCGACCCGTGACCCGAAATTGACCCGAACTACAACACCCAAATGTGACCCGAAACCCGATTGGACCCGACCCGACCCGAACATGACCCGATCTTTCTTGACCCGTAACTGACCCGACCCGAAAATAACCCGATCCAAAACCACTCAACCCGAAAATGACCCGATAAAACATAACTTTAATTGAACCGAAAAGACTTAAAATGGCCTTTTGTCTCTTATTCTTTGACCCGAAAATGACCCGACCCGAAATAACCTGACCCGATTGACCCGAAACGGACCCGACAACAAACCCGAAACAAACCCGAAACCCGAAATGACCCGACCCGACCCGAATTAACCCGAAATCAACGAGAGACCCGAACTGACCCGACCCGAACCCGACCCGGTTGACCCGTTTGCCAGGTATAGTTATGATACTTTGGTAAAGCTAATAAACGGGTCAATTGGATCGGATCAGGTTGAGTCAACCCGGTTGGGTCACGGGTTTACATAGTTCATGTCAGGCCCGGTCATTTCATTTTCGGGCTAACTATTATCAAGATAATTCATGTTTGAGTTATTTGTTGTCCTATTTCTTTTTAGGGTGTTTCGGTGAATTGTTGTTATTTCTATATTAAAAAAATTTTCTTTGAGTAATTTGATCACACCCAATAAGACTATTGTCCACTTGTAATCACTAAGTGGAGTCATAAAAGGTGCCCCACCACTCTTGGTTGGGACGGAGTGAGTAACAATGGACAATCCAAACAAACATCATGTTTGAACGATATAATACTTGGTTGATAAGATTAATTAATTTGATCCGAGAGTTTTTGATTAATGTATGTGAATTGATACCCAGGAATTTGAAGGGGCAGTAGGTGAAATAACAATCCTACATCATCGTACGACATGGGTGGATTTCACAATGCCATATCTTGAATCACCAATATCAATGTTGGTTCGTAGAGATCATAAACCAAATACTTCTGGATTTTCTTTGATTGGAATCACTTATGCATTCCTAATTACAGCTTATGCCTTAAGCTTCATTGCTGCTGCCATTTATGTTGTTGGTTTTACTAAATGCTCAAGATTTTTTGGAGGGAATCAAAATAATGATGAGCCTAGTAAGTAGCTTCCATTTGTACATTTACTCTCATCATCATTTGATTTATTTTTTTACCCCAAATGCTCCTCTACGATCATCGCATGGTGCGACCAGTTGACAGTGACCACTTTTTGACAAATAGCAATCACTTTTTTTATAAATAGTGACCATTTTTTTCGACTAAATAATGACTTTTTTCAAGGTGGTCATTACTTACCAAAAAGTGGTCACATTTTGCAAAAAAGCAAGCATGAGACCGTCTTATAGGAGAGTGACTGTGTTTTACATATTGATTACTCCTGCAGTCCGTATGTCGAAATTTTGACAAGATAAGTTTGGTGTATATAACATTATCGATGATAAATAATAAGAAATTGAAATTGACAAGTTGACAACAATGTTACCTAAATATTGAAGTGCAATTCAAATAAAACAAATATTAGGATGCATAATTGAAAAAGATTAATGTGTAAAGATCAATAAGATATTCTCTCGAAAAAAATTCGAAGTATAAACTCAATTTTACTGTAATATAATTAATGACAATATCTTATGAATCTTTTCACATTTAGATTATTAATATCACACCTTATAAATACCATATTTATCCTTTCTTTGCCATTCCAATGAATTGTTAAATTGAAGTTTAGAGCAACAATGACAATATACATGTATTTTTTTTAAGGACATGGTACTAGTCATTTTTGTGAAAGGGGCGTGCCTGAAATTGTTAATGAGATCATTTTTCCATGTTCTACAATAATAAGATGGTTGAGCAAGGCCCATCAATAGTCTTATATTTAAGACGACCCTCATCTGAATGTCCATAAGACTTGAAAAGTAGATAATGTACAGACTCATTATAACATGGGCTGAAATTTCAACCGTGAGATTTTTGGAGGGGGCTGGTATTTGAACTCTTGGCTTTCTAGTAACCTTGAAACTAAAAACTCGTGAAATAACCAATTCAAACAAAACCCGAGGGTGATGGTTCAGGCTCAATCGGTGTGCCTCGGTGGCCTTATATCGTAAACCTTTCCCATCCAGTAGTCATGGCTAAATTTCTTGAGTAATTTGTGTGCAGGAGATGCAGAATTAGGAGCACTAATCCACACAAGGCTATTGATGACAGCCTTCTTCTTGGTAATTATTGTGCTACTTTCATGTTATATAGTAAGTCAAGCATCATCAAATACACGCCTTGCGATCGCTTCTGTTACGACCCTAAAACAACTACGTGAGGAAAGCGCAAATGTGGGTTATAGACAAGGATCCTTCATCCTCGACATGTTGAAATATAAGGAATTTTCCGAATCAAATTTAAAAAGTCTGTCTTCTGAAGTAGAAATGGTGGATATGTTATCCAAAGGAACTTCGAAAGGCGGTGTCGATGCTATTGTTGCAAATGAACCTCATCTCAAGCTTCTACTACAAGCTGAATATTGTGATAAGTTTATTATTGTCCCGATACCAACTCTTCATTCTACCGGCATTGGTTTTGTATGTGTCTCTTGTTCCCAATCAACCTTAATTTCCTCTCTTTAAAACATTATACTGTTAACTATAAATAACAACTCACTATTTTGGACTCGACATGTCCAGTTTAAAGTTGCAAATGCGGAATTAATTTCAATCATATTTGAATTTATATTATATTTATCTGCTACTTCTTTTAGTCTTTTACAAATAAACAATAGCTAATTATTATCTAATATTTTCCATCATTTTGCTAGAATTAGAGTAGTCTTTTAAAATGTACGTTAATTTGTGGAATGTTTTATATCTTTTAAAACATTTGCGTAAATAAAAAAAGTCAAATTATTATTTTGATAATTCGTAAATCGTCCTTCTTGATGTGTTGTATATTCTTTTTATTTTTGACACGTTATGTTTCGTAAATTATAACATTAAATTAAAAGTGCAATTAATTTATATAAAAAAATTAAACCAAGACCATCTGTATATTATGATAACAAAAGAATAGCGTGCTTTAGCACAGAATTGACACTAGTATGGAGTATATATTTAAGCGGGATGTGTTTTAATATCGAATCTGATAACCTAAGTTATTTTTATTTCATGCAGGCTTTTTGGATAGACTCGGATCTAGCAAGTAACGTATCGGAAGGGATATTGAAAATAACAGATAATGGACGTTTAGGAAAGATTCAAGATAGAACAATTGGAAATTTGGAAGTATGTTCAGATGATCCTAACAATGATCTTAATCTCACCTCTTCCTTTCTTCCTCCTAAACATAATTGGATCTTAATTGTTGGTGCCTCACTTATTGGGATTCTCACAATTGTTTCTTTCTTTTTTCATTTTTGAGTTTTTTCTTTTGTAATTGGTTGTACAATGACCTTAACTAGTTTTATTACCGGTGAAATTTACGAGATTTTTAAGTGGATCTCCGATTTGGTCTTTTTTTCCTTTTTTTGTGAGGCTGAAATACTATGGTATTGTCTTTCTGTATTACTGTATACAATGTTGTTGAATTTGCGACAATTTGTTGATGACCGTAGTAGACTTTCATGGTGCAATCGACGTTTATAGCCCAAATATAATTGTGAAAACAACAAAACAATCGTGCATAATCTTCAAAAACTTGTGATTTAAATCATATAAATAGAAGCAAAAAAACCCAAGCAAAGACAAATCAACTATTCATAAATGTAGAATTACACTCACATATGGTACGATTGGGTTTCTTCATAAATGTACAGTAAAGCTGTTGTAAAAATTATAAAATAAGTTAGCAGATTAAAACGAAATTGGGTAATAAACCAAGGGACCAGTGAGATTCTAAATTCATAACGGTAGGCAGAAATAGAGCATATCGCTGTCCTAACTATTATCGGGATAGACTTAATGATATACTCCTCCAAATTTGGCATTTTCATTTGCAAAAGTTGGGAAGCAAATCTCGATCTAATCACTTGTGTAAGAGATGATAGCCCTTAACGCACTCACACCAACCAGCTTTAGCTTTTATTATATTAGGCCTAGTCTTTAACTTACATACATGTTAATTCCTACAATATCGTTGTACATTTTTGGACCAAGTATTATTTCACTTGGGTAAGAGATGATAGCCCTTATGCTTTAGTTTTCATTTTTCAATAATCTTTTTTAAGATAGATATATCCATCTTAACAATAAAACGATTTAAGTATTATTTCATTTGTATATACTCTATAAGACAAATTTATTGTAATGTTTTTCCCTATACATTCTGCTTTTATTTTATTATAACTACTTAATCCAACCTGTCTTAATTTTAAGATATATAGTATCATTTTAGATGATAATTTGCATTTTTTTGTGTTGACTAAGTGTGCCAGCTAGGGTATAACCTTATCAAATTAAAACATCAACGTCTTCATAAAGTCAAATCGAATTTTTCGTAGCTAAAAATATGGTTATGATGATACACTCAATTAGTCAATGACCATTGACCATTCACCATTATAACAAACTCTTATAGAAGACGGTGTCTATCCGTCACAAGCTGAAAACTGATAGTGTCCATTTCACAATATGCAAGTGAGGAGGCAATGGAAAGGCACATGAATCCCCTCACTTGCCCTCCCACATGCATATTATGAGAGGGACACGTACTATCCGTTTTCAACTTATGACGGATAGTGTCCATCTTTAATAAGACGAGATGAACCATTATTAGAACCAATAAAACATTAGTGTACCATAACATATACCTTTGTGTTGTTAGAATACCCCAACTTGGCAACCTCTAATACATAATTAATTAGTAATTAACTTGTCAAATAATTATAAATTAACAAAAGAATAACGTTATCCAACCTTAATAAAATCTAAAATTATAGACGTAGTAACATTAGCAAAACGAAAACTCGAAAAAATGGAGAGAAATAATATATCAAGCCGAGTAATAGTATTGACTATTTTTGTAGGATTGATGCCCATGTTAGCATGGGGTCAAGTAAATAATGAGACAAGTACAAAGTCAACGTTAAAGATTGCAGTACCCGGAAGAGAATTCAAAAACTTTGTGAACATTCAGTATAATCCCCAAACACGTAAAAATGAGTATAGTGGATTTGCAATAGAAGTGTTTCGTCAAGTTATGAGCACTACACTTGCTTCTCCGGTAGACTATGAATTTGCGCCATTCCATGGCACTTTCGACGACATGCTCCAATCCGTCTTTAATAAGGTAAACTAGTCGTTCATCGTATTCAATTTATTTCCGTTTGTCGATCGGTATGTTTAAACGTAATACGGAGTAATAAAATTCGATAGATTTGAATGGTTTAAAGGAAAAATATGAAAAAAAATCGTAATGAAATTTTGTAAACGGATCGACTTAGTTAAGGTTAGGTCGTGTCGTTTGAATTGATGCTCGCTACGACTTACGAGTCTCTGACCATGTTTCGTCATTGGCCCTTGATGGCATAACTCCTCCATGATAAGTTTCATCGTGGGTTTTTGGATACACTACAACTCTATGACTTGTAGACCTAGTAAACGGATCAACCGGGCCGGGTTTGGGTTGGGTTGGATTCGGGTTGGGTTGGGTTGGGTCTTGGACGGGCTGGGTTTTGTACGGACGGGGTCATTTGTGATTCGAGTTAATTTCGGGTCAACTATTATCATGTTTTTTATAGATAATAATATGTGCGTAACAATAAATATTCGACTCGATCAGGTTATATATATAGGGTCGGGTTTATTTGGGCATTCAGATATCAGGTTAAGCTCGGATCTTAAGTTCGGATATCATGTCATATTATTCGGATCGGGTGATCCAGGTCGGGTCAATTTTACTAACTCTATTATAAAGAAGAGATATAGTCTATTTATCAGCTGAAGATCCAAGGACCATGCATGGATATTATATCACAAATCACTCGGAATGAGTAAATTAACTCTTTCGTTCATAAATCAGTAAAGTTCCTTTTTTTTTTCAATGGTGGATTCTTATTTACGAGTATGACACATCCCTAAATTTGAGCTTATTTATTCCGATCTACCAAGTCACTACTCACTCATGTTAGATAATAATTATACTAAAAGAAATGTTTAAGAATATTTTAGAATAATATTTAGATCGGCTTAAACTTACCTTTTAGTAACTTTAAACATTTTCTATTTACTTATATCTTCTTAATGATAGATAATATACGGAGTACATGTGGTGTTACTTTTAAAGAAAAATATATTAATGAGACACGTTAAAATGGCAAAGGTAAATAAATCAACGGTACAGAGAATGTACAAGTTATTACTCGCTCTTTTTTTAACTTCGGACTGTGAACTGCTTCTATAACAATATACTGAATATTAAAGAAATTGTATTGTATGGAACAGACATATGATGGCGCGGTAGGTGAAATAACAATCCTACATCATCGAACGACATGGGTGGATTTCACAATGCCGTATATTGGATCACCAATAACAATGTTGGTTCGCGTAGTAGACAAGGAACTTATAAACGAAAAGAGTTCAGGCTTTTCTATGATAAAAATTACTTACGCATTCCTAATTACAACTTATGCCTTGAGCTTCATTGCTACCTCCATATATGTTGTTGGTATTACTAAATCCTCTAAATGTGCTAAGCTTTTTGGAGGAAGTCACAATAATACGCCAAGTAAGTGCCTTTTGTTGTTGTTGTTGTCGTTGTTGTTGTAATAGTCACCCCAGTATTACGGAGTATCGTGCTAACGATACTCCGTAAAAACTAGGTTCATTCTTATTTGATACACGCGTTTTGTTAACAAGAGATTTATAGCGTATACCAAAATTAATTTGGAGCAGTTGGTTATCGAAGATAGTTGATCTGGGTTGTCCACTGATATCCACCCACCGATCACCGCAATAATATTAGTTATTGTGTATGGAATGTCTATGAATAGTGGCTAGACATTTCATACACTTTATCCGGCTAAAGTAGTTTATTTGACCAAAATTTTAGCTAACTTATTTTTTTTGCAAGTGTTTGTCAACTAACTTATTTAAACAAATAAGCTACTTGAAATTTAATGTTATTTAGGCTAACATTTGAGAAATCAGGTACCTGATTTTATTTTATTTTCAATTTTGACTCATTTAATCTATAATACTATATATTATTATGTTCGTTTACGTCACTAAAAATCAGCTAACTTTTCAGCTAATTTACAAAACATTTTTTTATATAACAATTACCTTATCAATGTCTAATTTTCAATTACCTTTTTCAGTTTCAGCTATTTTTCAGCTATTTTTTCAGTTTTATAATATCAACTACCAATTCAACTGGTTTGACATTTTTTATATAATCAATTATTTATCATCTTGTAATTTTCAACTACTTACTCGGGTTTTAATTAACTTTTCAGTTTTTTGTCTACTCTTCAGATTTCAGCTATCTTTTTAACTAATTACCAAACCGAGCCTTAAAAGTACTCGGACATCCGATGTACTATTCTTTTTCCCTAAATGTAATTATATTCAATTCTTTTACTTATTACTAGGAAATTTTATCCATTTATTTATACAATTCAATGATTTCTTATGCATTGTCAATTTATCATGTGTTCTTTATGACTCATGACTAATTCCCTGCAAAAATGAATTTGATTTATTTCTATGCAGAAGATGCACGATTAGGAGCACTAATCCACACAAGGCTATTAATGACAACCTTCTTTGTGATAATTATTATCCTACTTTCATCTTATATAGTAAGTCAAGCATCATCAATGACACCCCAACTTGGGAGTCCATCTATCAAGAGCTTAAACCAACTATTTAGGGAAGACGCAAATGTTGGTTATAGAGAAGGTTCATTCGTCCACAATATGTTGAGTATTAAGGGATTTCCGAAGTCAAAATTAATAAGCCTGAAAAAAGATGATGAAATGTTGGATATGTTATCTAAAGGAACTTCGAAAGGCGGTGTCGATGCCATTGTTGTAAATGAACCTCATCTCAGGCTTCTACAAGCTGAACGTTGTTTTAAGAACTTTACAATTGTCCCTATACAACTTCTTCATGCTACCGGCATTGGTTTTGTATGTCTCTCTCTTTTTCTATTTACCTTTTTTTTTCCGAGCTAAAATTTAGGTTACTTTGCAAGGAATTACCTAAAGCTTTAATTTTTGTGGAACATTATCTAAAATTTAGGTTTCGTTTGAAAATACGTGATTTTAACTTGCTGATATCATAACTTTGAAGTTTATTTTGCTAAATTATATGGAGTACTAGTTTTTAATCTAAGGCTATGTTCTTTTGGACTGAACTGAACTAAACTGAACTGAACTGAACTGAACTGAACTTATTAGAGCTGAACTGAACTGAACTGAACTTAATGGACCTGAACTGAACTGAACTGAACTGAACTGAACTGAACTGATCTGAATTGAACTGAACTGAACTGAACTGAACTAATAAAAAGATTATGACAATAATAATACAATAATAAATATTATAATAATATTAATCATTAGTAATAATATTGCTATACTAATATAATATAATAATAATATAATAAGTTATATAAAAATAAAATAGTAATATAATAATAATAATATAATAGTAAAATATTAATATTACTTATCAAATTATTAATAATAATATAATATAGTAATAAGTATATTAAAAATAATAATTAAAACAAATATGATAAGTATAATATAATAATATAATAATATAATAATATAATATTATAATAATATAATATTATAAATAATAATAATAATAATAATTAATAATAATATATTAAACATTCGTATAATACTATATTAAAATAATATAATAATAATATTATAAAATATTAATATATATGATAATATTATTAGTAATAATATAATATAGTAATAAATATATTAACAAAAGTATCTAAAGAATTAATAAGATAAGTATAATATAATAATATAAATGATATAA